>SJYA01001331.1:5360380-5391492 GCA_006410615.1 Neotragus moschatus
TTGTTGCAATTCTTTATAGTGGGTAATTATGATATTACTGAAACATCATTTTTAGGTTATGTATTTCTTTTTTTAAAATCAAAACAAAACAATTAGGTCTGTCTTAATAGCCTACTGGCTTTTATATTACAGTTCTCTAATTGTAAAAAAGTAAATCAGGAAGTGTTCCAGATTATTTTCAAATATAACAATCATTACCTGTACTGAATTCTTCCTTAAGGAACCAACAGTAATTCAAATATAAAACAGCAAGGTTAATAAAGCTCCCCATTGAGGTCACTAATATAGTATATTATGTATAGTATATCATGGTTTGTGTTGATTCTGTTTTCTGGCCTCATCAAAAGCATCTATCAGCAACAACTTCCCGTATACATTTGAAAAGTAAGATCTTGCCTAAGGATGTTGGCATTCTGCTTCACATTTATCATGTGGTAGGGAACAGACAAAAACAGACCAGATGATCTGCATTGCAAGGGCACAGTTAAGAACTGGATGGTTTAAAACATCTGAAACTTCAGAATGCCCTTGAACTTCCATCTATTCATTTTTAAATATAATGTTGAAGTAACATGCATTAAATTACATAAAGGGAAATAACAGATTCAGAGTGAAATAAGTCAAAATTATTTCAGATTCTTTTATCCCTGAAACATAAAGTGTGTGGATTCTGTATGATGGAGTACAAAGTAAAGACTTGGATTTAAATCCTCTCTCGTAACTACTGGTTGTGATTCTGAGCACTTGCATATTATGGACCAAAAATACCTCTCTGGAGTGATATATGAAGGCAGGACCACAGCCCCCATATGGAGTAGTTAGTTGGTCTTCTGCATTTTCTCCCTGTTCCTAAATCTTCGGTGGTCTTGGATCCTTGCTTCACCCTTTGTGCTACATCTATGCTATGCGTGGTGGATTTAGAAAGGCAGAGAAACCAGAGATCAAATTGCCAATATCTGTTGGATCATACAAAAAGCAAGAGAATACTGGAAAAAAAAAATCTACTTCTGCCTCATTGACTACACTAAAGCCTCTGTGTGGCACAGCAAACTGGAAAATGCTTAAAGAGATGAGAATACCAAACCACCTTCCCTGCCTCCTGAGAAATATCTATGCAGGTCAAGAAGCAATAGTTAGAACCGGACATAGAACAACAAGACTGGTTCCAAATAGGGAAAGAAGTACATCGAGGCTATATATTGTTACCCTGTTTATTTAACTTATATGCAGAGTATATCATGCAAAATGCTGGGCTGGATGAAGCTCAAGCTAGAATCAAGATCGTTGGGAGAAATAGCAGTAATCTCAGATATGCAGATGACACCAACCTTATGGCAGAAAGTGAAGAGAAACTAAAGAGCCCCTTGATGAAAGTGAAAGAGGAGAGTGAAAAAGCTGGCTTAAAACTCAACATTCAAAAAACTAAGATCATGGCATCTGGTCCTACCACTTCATGGCAAATAGATGGGAAAACAATGAAAACAATGACAGACTTTATTTTCCTGGGCTCCAAAATCACTGCAGATGGTGACAGCAGTCATGAAATTAAAAGATACTTGCTCCTTGGAAGAAAAGCTATGGCCAACCTAGACAGCATATTAAAAAGTAGAGACATTACGTTGCCAACAAAGGTCCATCTAGTCAAAGCTATGGATTTGCCAGGAGTCATGTATGGATAGAGCTTCTCTCAGAGCTCAGTTGGTAAAGAATCTGCCTGCAATGCAAGAGACCCAGGTTTGATTCCTCAGTTGGGAAAATCCCCTGGAGAAGGAAATGGCAACCCACTCCAGTATTCTTGCCTGGAGAATCCTATGGACAGAGGAGCCTGGTAGGCTACAGTCCATGGTGTTGCAAGAGTCAGACAGGACTTAGTGACTAAACCACCATGTATGGATGTGAGAGATGGAGTATAACAAAAGCTGAATGCCAAAGATTTGATGCTTTTTAACTGTGGAGTTGGAGAAGACTCTTGGGAGTCCCTTGGAGGAGATCAAAGCAGTCAATCCAAAAGGAAATCCATCCTGAATATTCATTGGAAGGACTGATGCTGAAACTGAAACTCTAATACTTTGGCCACCTTATGTGAAGAACTGACTCCCAGGAAAAAACCCTGATGGGAAAGATTGAAGGCAGGAGAAGGGGATGACAGCGGATGAAATGGTTGGATTGCATCACTGACTCGATGGACATGAGTTTCAGCAAGCTCTGGGAGTTGGTGATGGACAGGGAAGTCTGGTGTGCTGCAGTCCATGTGGTTACAAAGGGTTGTACATAACTGAACTACTGAACTGAACTGATGCTATGCACACCAACCCTCTACAAATTTATTTACTTTTCTCCAATCTCATTGCCTCAATCCTCTCAGTGAAACTGCTACATCAGTCTTTTAATCTAACCTACTTCCTTGTATCTGATTTTCTGTCAGTTCTGTAACTTTCAAAGACTTCAATAGCCATACTGGGACCTTCTAAATTGTGTCTTATGTGTTATACTCTGAAAATATTACGTTAGTTTTTTTCCATAAAGCTCTGTTCTAAGTCATTTGTCTCAAATGTTGTTATTGCATGGATGTAAATTTTACTCAAGTACAAGTGTTAGTTGCTTCAATTGTGTCCGACTCTGTAACCACATGGATTGTTGCCCTCAAACCAACGGAATTCTCCAGGCAAGAATACTGGAGTGGGTTGCCATTACCTTCTCCAAGGGATTTTCCCAACTGAAGGATAAAACCCAGGTCACCTGCATTGCAGGCAGATTCTTTACTGTCTAAACCGACAGGGAAGCCCAAATTGTACTCAGCCTAAAAGGCAATTGCCATCTTCTTCATAAAGAATTTCCAAATCTCCTTAGTTTTGATTACTGCTTCTCCATTCATGATCTGACCCTCCTCCCTTTTGTAAAATAAAAATAATTCACAATGAGGATATCTAACTATAGATTCCATAAAGATGTAATGCTATAAATTTGGTAACATATAAATAAAAATTGATAAAGCACAAGCTGGAATCAAGATTGCCAGGAGAAATATCAATAACCTCAGATATACAGATGGCATTACCCTTATGGCAGAAAGTGAAGAAGAACTAAAGAGCCTCTTGATGAAAGTGAAAGAGGAGAGTGAAAAAGTTGGCTTAAAGCTCAACATTCAGAAAATGAAGATCATGGCATCTGGTCCCATCACTTCATGGCAAATTGATGGAGAAACATCTAAAGATGGCTGACTTTATTTTTTTGGGCTCCAGAATCACTGCAGATGGTGACTGCAGCCATGAAATTAAAAGATGCTTACTCCTTGGAAGGAAAGTTATGACCAGCCTAGACTGCACATTAAAAAGCAGAGACATTACTTTGCCAACAAAGGTCCATCTAGTCAAGGCTATGGTTTTTCCAGTAGTCATGTATGGATGTTAGAGTTGGACTATAAAGAAAGCTGAGTGCCAAAGAATTGATGCTTTCGAACTGTGGCATTGGAGAAGACTCTTGAGAGTCCCTTGGACTGCAAGGAGGTCCAAGCAGTCTATCCTAAAGGTGATCAGTCCTGAGTGTTCATTGGAAGGACTGATGTTGAAGCTGAAACTCCAATACTTTAGCCACTTGATGAGAAGAGCTGACTCATTTGAAAAGACCCTGATGCTGGGAAAGATTGAGGGCAAGAAGAGAAGGGGACAACAGAGGATGAGATGGTTGGATGGCATCATCGATTTGATGGACATGAATTTGGGTAAACTCTAGGAGTTTGTGATGGACAGGGAGTCCTGGCGTGCTGTGGTCCATGGGGTCACAAAGAGTCAGACACGACTGAGCGACTGAATTGAACTGAAAGAACAATCCTTTTGAATCCGGTCCTCTGTTTACTCCACTCAGTACTTTATTTTGTTGGAAAGTGTGTGTTTTGTGTGTGTATGTGGGGGTATGTGAGTGTGACTGAATACTTACAAATATCTTATTTTCTTTACTAGATCAGAAGTTAAGTTCCATGCAAAATTCATGTCTGATGTATCCCCTTTTGCCCATTCTAAAACCTTCTACACTGTGAAGACATTTGATGAATGCTTGGTAACTGAATAAAATTTATTATTTTATTTTCTGATGTTTTTATTTACTCAGTGCTTTGTTTCTAAATAGTTATAAATTAATGTGTTTTCCCTGTCATTTGTATTAAAAGAAGTATATTCATAAAGCGTTCTTAATTGGTTTATTATATATCTTGAGGGAAAGTTGAGTCTTTTTGTTAATTCCCCAACCATATTAATATAGAGGAAGTTATTGAATATTGGGCACATGAACATTAATTCCTTCCCCCTAAGATTTATTGTCAGTCATCCAGATATTCAGTAATATTTAAATGTACTTTTTTGAGAGCACTAAAAGGGTCATATTTCTCTTTTATTTTTTCTGCAAGATTATTATATTTGTTTTATAAATTATAAATAACTTTAAATTTTTAATAAACTGTATAATCTGAACACATTTGTATGAATAAAATTATAATTTTAAATACACTATGCTTACAACAATGGTAGTAAGCAGCATAAGACCAGTCCTCGAAAGATAAATCTACATTAAACTGAAGCATCATGAAACATGCATGGGAAAATGCAATAGGAAGAAACATAATTACTATGGATTAAAAATCTTGCATGGGGGTGGAGGAGAATAAAATCTATCAAGTCGCTAGATTATATTATCTTTATTGTGACACATTAAGAAAATGATTAACACTATTACTCTTAAATTATAGGTTAAAACGAGCTTGAGGCCCTCACTTTATTCAATTGGCTAACATTTGACATTTGATTCATAAGTCACATAAGGATATGCCTAAGAGACACTGGATCTAGTGAAAATACAGGGCTCCAACCCAGGCTCAACTCTGGATTCCCAGATTTTGGTTCAAATAGTGCAGATCTAGAGTGCCTGTGGATTATTTGAAAGGAATTATAAGAAAATATAAGAGCTATCTTTATATTTCTATCACAAAATGGCTTACTACCTTTTCTTACTCATCCCTAGGTTTCAGAAAATTGATTCAAAGCTATGAATTATAGACTGAAGCACAAGTACCTTGGTAGCTTTATAGATGACACTGGAAATTGGCATCATTTAACTAATTTTGATAAGCCATATAAGTTCCCTTAATACTTAAATTAATCTGGAGAAATATTTCTATTCAGAATCCTTATAAATTGTCCCCTTTCCTTAGACATCTATCTTTGAAGGTCACTGTATTAATTTGCCATGCATTCTTCAATAGTGTAATGGACTGGGTGGCTTAAACAGCTGAAAAATATTTTCTCATAATTTTGGAGTCTAGTAGCCCAAGATTGGGATTCCCTGTTGGCTCAGCGGTAAAGAATTCACCTGCCAGTGCATGAAACATGGGTTTGATCCCTGGGTCAGGAAGATCCCCTGGAGAAGGAAATGGCAACCCACTCCAGTATTCTTGCCTGGGAAATCTCATGGACAGAGGATCCTGGCAGGTTATAATCTGTGGGGTCACAGAAGCAGACACGACTTAGCGACTGATACCCATGCAGCCCAAGATCAAGGTGTTGGCAGAATTGTTCTTTCCCAAGGCTTCTTTCTCTCCTTGGCTTGTAGATGGCTTTGTAGTGTCTTCATATGGCCTTTCCTCTCTGTTCTACCTTCCTATTTTTATAAGGATGCCAGTTAGAGCAGGGTTCACCCAATGACTTTATTTTAAACTTAATTATCTCTAGAAACACTCTATCTCAAAATATGGTCACATTCTGAGGTACTGCGGGTGAAGACTTCAATCATGATTTTTGATGGGACATGATTCAACCCATAATGAATACATTCTTGAAGAAATTTTCTCCAACGTCCTCAGTACTGCCCCCAACCCATTCATGTTTCCACAAATTACTATCTTAAGAGTCGGATACGACTGAGCAACTTCACTTTCACTTTTCACTTTTATGCATTGGAGAAGGAAATGGCAACTCACTCCAGTGTTCTTGCCTGGAGAATCCCAGGGATGGGGGAGCCTAGTGGGCTGCCGTCTACGGGGTCACACAGAGTCGGACACGACTGAAATGACTTAGCAGCAGCAGCAGCAACAGGCTTTAACTTTATTTATATAATCTGCCTTATATCAGTTTTTTGTCCTGAAGGGAAACAGTGATCTGTTCTCTCTGTTGCTTTCTCTATAGAGATTTTCAATAATTATATTTATTTCTTAGTACTGCCATGAATGGGGGGCTTCCTCAGTGGCTTAGTAGTAAAAAGTCTATCTGCAATTCTGGAGCTGCAGGAGACATGGGTTCCATCCCTGGGTCAGAAAGTTCCCTGGAGGAGAGCATGGCAACTTGCTCCAATATTCTTGCCTGGAGAGTCCCATGAACAGAAGAGCCAGTCTGGCCATAGGATTGTAAAGAGTCCATAGGCTCACAAAGAGTCAGACACTCTTTAGCAACATGCAACTTAGCATGCACACACACTCTGTCATGAATATTATATTTCAAAGATAATTTGCCATTGTGTTTAACATATAATTAGCACTCATAATTCAATAAAGGATCATTCTCTCCATCTTCCTCTCCTTCATACCTCTCACTCTTTCTCTGTGTCTCTGCCTCTTTTACACATGAAAAACATACCACCACTTTCAGATATCTACCTTTAAGAAGTGGCTAGATACCTGCTCAAATTGACTTTCCTCATTTTCTTCCAGGGAAGCCATGACATAGTCCATAAGAAACATACAGAATTCTGTAAGTTTCCATGGATTTGCTTCAGTTTTTTCTAAGAATGCTGTCAATATCCATAATGACAGAATATTATTTAATATGAATTTATCTTTTTTCTAGTAAATTTCCATTGCCTACATACAACTACATTCTTGGCATTTCACATATATAATTGGATTTGATATTATAACCATGTAAATAATGCAGGTATTATGTTCATATTTTACAGAATACAAAATATATTCTAAGAGTGGTTAAATAAAAGGTCACATAATTAAACAGTAAAGGAATTTTAGCCCAGGTATCTCTGTGTCAAAGCTCTCTGCTCTTTTCATTATTCTATTTTTTTCTTTTGTCTTAAACCAACGATAATCAGAGGACAATGACAAAATGACTGTGCATGGCTGAATAATGTCACCCTGAAAAATTCGTGTCTACCTGAAATATGTGTATTTGAAATACAGCTTTTGCAAATGTAATCAAATTGAGGCTATGCTGGATAAGGGTTGACCCTGTATCCAATAGGATTGATGCCTTTATGAGAATAAAATCCAAAGTTTGCAGCAACAAATTCTGACAGACTTTCTAACCTGCCAACTTGACCTGTGGATTTGGACTTGCAGCCCCCACAGTAATGTAAGCCAATTCCTTTCAATAAGTCTCCTTAAATATCCTATCAGTTTTATTTCTCTGGTGAGCCATGATAGACATAGTGATCCTATGAGCTCTTGGCCTATTCTTCTGGTAATTGTCACATTTCTCCATTCCGTCTTAAAGACCTACAAAATGCTCATTGTATATATCCTTCATTTCCAAGACTCAATTTATTCCAAGAGAGTCTACTTTTTATGAAATTGTAAATGAAATTGCTTTCTTAATTTCCTTTTCAGATAGCTTATTGTTAGTATATACAAATGACTAATATTCTATATTGACTGTATATCACTGCCATGAACTTTCCTCTTAAAACAGCTTTTGTAGCATCCTGTAAGTTTTGGTTTGTTGTAACTACATTGTCACTTGTCTCAAAATATTACTTGATTTCTCTTTTGATTTCTTCTTTGACCTATTGGCTATGCATAAGTATATAGTTTTAATCTCCGCATATTTGTGAATTTTCCAGTTTTCCTCTTATAACCGATTACTAGTTTCATACCACTATAGTCAGAAAAGATGTTTCATATGATATTCATCTTCCTAAAGTTATTAATATTTGTTTCATGGTACAACACATATGAAATATCCTAAAGAATGCCCCATGTGTACTTGAGAGGAATATGCTTTCTTCTGCTTTTGGATGGAATGTTCTGTAAATGTTTGCTAAGTCCAACCAGTCTATTATGTCATTTAAGTTCAAGGTTTCTTATTGATTTTCTGCCTGTATGTTCTATTCATTATTGAAAGTGGGGTACTGAAGTCCCCTGCTCTTATTGCATTTTGAAGGTTTATGTCTGTTATATCCCTTTATGTCTGTTAATATTTGTTTTATATATTTAGGTGCTTCTATACTGGATACATAAATAATTGCAAATATTACTTTATTGAATTGATCCCTTTGTCTCTTTGTCTTAAAGCCTATTTGTATTACATTGTATATCACTAACAAATTACAATTCCAATTACAATTCCAAATATTATTATATTTATAGTTATTTTTATCACTTTCCATTTTAACCTTCCTACTAGATTTGCAAGTGATTGAACTGAACCCACCATCATTACAGCACTAAAATGTTTTGAATGTAACTATATAGCACTATTCACTTTCATGCATTAGAAAAGGAAATGGCAACCCACTCCAGTGTTCTTGCCTGGAGAATCCCAGGGACGGCAGAGCCTAGTGGTCTGCCGTCTATGGGGTCACACAGAGTCGGACACGACTGAAGTGACTTAGCAGCAGCATATAGCTACTTTCAACTGACATTCATACTTTCATACGTTTTCCTGTTATTGATTAGTGCTCTTTCATTTCATCTTAAAGAAGTCCCTTTAACATTTCTTAAAGCTGGTCCAGTGGTGATAAACAGCTTCAGTTTTTGCTTGATTCTGCAACTATTTTTTTCTCTTTCAGTTCTGAATGAAAATTGTGCTGGATAGAATATTTTTGGTTGGGAAACTTTTTGCTTGCTTTTCCTTTTCTTTTTTTCTTTTAGCTCTTTGAATCTGTTACACTATTTCCCTCTGGCCTTCAAAGTTTCTACTGAATAATATGCTGTTACTCCCATGGGGATTCTTTTGAACATAAGAATTTTTTTTTTTTCCTGCTGCTTTTAAGATTCTATTTTTAACACTTGATAATTTAATTAAAATAATCTTGGTGTGAGGTGCTTTGGTTTCATCTTATTTTGAACTCCCTGGAATTCCTGTAGCTGTATGTCTATTTCTTTCTTCAGGTTTGGGAATTTTTTAGCCTCCATTACCTTTTCAGATAAGCTTTCTGCCCCTTGATTGCTCTTTTCTCCTTCTGGGATTCCTATAATATGAATAATGGTCAATTTCATAAGCCCTTTAAGTTATTTTAACTCTTTTTCACTTTTTTTCTTTTTGTGACTCTTGTCTTTGAGGATGTTGATCATTTTCTACTTCATCCAGTTTTCTGTTCTTTATTGAATTTTCAGTTTAGCTGTTGTATTCTTCAGTTTCATAATTTCTGTTTAGTATCTTTTAATATTCTCTATCTCTTTTTGAAAACCTTGCTTTGTTCACACGTTGTTTACATACATTCAATGAGGATCTTTATACTTCTATTTTGAACTTTTTATCAGGAAAATCATTTGTCTCCTTTCACTAAGGTGTGTTCTTGGGGTTTTATCTTTCTCTTTCATTTGGGATATAGTCCTCTATTTCATCATTATCCTTGACTCTTTGGTGTTTATTTTTGTGCATTAAATAAAAGAGCCACTTTTCCTAGTCTTAAAAAAGTGAAAGTGAAAGTGTAGTTACACAGTCCTCTTTAGCTATGCAACTCCATGGACTGTGACCTGCCAGTCTCCTCTGTCCATGGAATTTTCCAGGCAAGAATATTGGAGTGGATTGCCATTCTCTTTCCTAAGGGAACTTCCTGACTCAAGATTGAACCTGGATCTCCTGCATTGCAGGAAAATTCTTTACATCTGAGCCACCAAGGAAGTCCCTTTAAAGAGGGGTCTCTAGTAAAAACAAAGCAAACAAACAAACAAAAAATGAATCTTACTGTGTAGCCTGGCCCTAGTTCTTAGCTGTTTCTCTGTGATTATTCAAGCTATCTCCCTTGTTCTTAGTGGTTCCCAGCAGTTGAGTGTATGCCAAGACATGTTAGCATCCCAAAAGGTAGGATCTCAGCTCGTTACTACATTCAGCATGCTTAGAAGTCAGACCTTCAGGCAGCAGCTTTAGAAGTATGAAAATACACCTGTTTCAGGGAAAGCTGGGCAATTGGTATTTCTGTCTGTTCATGGTGTGCTGAGTTCTACAGGGATCTTTGGTTAAGAACTGTTTCTTTGCTTGCTATAATCCTGTGGAACTCCTAAGTGCTAGCCCCCCAACTACCAAGGTCAGGTGATCAAACTGGTCTGTCCCCTGAGTGTCAGCCACAAAAGTCAGGGTGCCAGATATCTGTATAACCTCCTTCCAGGGATAAAGTGAACATCAACATTTTAGGAATCAGTGAACTAAAATGGACCAGAATGTGTGGATTTAATTCAGATAAACATTATATCTACTACTGTGGGCAAGAATATCTTAGAAAAAATGGAGTAGCCCTCATAGTCAACAGAAGAGTCTGAAATACAGTACTTTGGGGCAATCTCAAAAACAACAGAATGACCTCTGTTCATTTCCAAGGCAAGCCATTCAACATTACCGTAATCCAAGTCTATACTCCAATCATTAATGCTGAGGAAGCTGAAGTTGAACAGTTCTATGAAGACCTACAAGAAATTCTAGAACTAACACCCCAAAAAGATGTCTTTTTCATCATAGTGGACTGAAATGGAAAAGTAGGCAGTCATGAAGTACCTGGAGTAACTGGCAAATTTGTCCTTGGAGTATAGCAAGAAGCAGGGCAAAGGCTAACAGAGTTTGGCCAAGAGAACACACTGGTTATAGCAAACAACCCCCTCCAACAACATAAGAGATGACTCTACACGTGGACATCACCAGACGGTAAATACCAAAATCTGATTATATGCTTTCTAGTCAAAGATGGAGAACCTCTATACAGTCAGCAAAAACCAGACCAGGAGCTTATGAGGCTCAGATCATGAACACCTCATTGCCAAATTCAGACTCAAATTGAAGAAAGTAGGGGAAGCCACTAGACCCTTCAGGTATGAACTAAATCAGACCTTTATGATTATACAGTAGAAGAGAAAGGGATTAGATTTGATAGACAGAATGCCCGAAGAACTGTGAACAGAGGTTCATGACATTGTACAGGAGGCAGGGATCAAGACCATCCCCAAGAAAAAGAAATACAGAAAGGCAAAATGGTAGTCTGAGGAGGCCTTAAAAATAGCTGAGTAAAGAAAAGAAGCAAAAGGAGAAAAGGAAAGATATACCCATTTGAATGTAGAGTTCCAAACGAAAACAAGGTGAGATAAGAAAGTCTTCCTCAGTGGGCATTGCAAAGAAATAGACGAAAACAATAGAATGGAAAGTGCTAAAATCTCTTCAAGAAAATTAGAGATACAATGGAAACATTTCATGAAATGATAGAGACAATAAAGAACAGAAATGGTATGGAGCTAACAGAAACAGAAGATATTAAGAAGAGGTGGCAGAAAATACAGAACTATACAAAAAAGATCTTAATGATCCAGACAACCACAATGGTGTGATCACTCACCTAGAGCCAGACATCCTGGACTGCTGAGTCACCTCAGTTGTTTCCGACTCTGTGCGACCCCAGAGACGGCAGCCCACGAGGCTCCCCCGTCCCTGGGATTCTCCAGGCAAGAACACTGGAGTGGGTTGCCATTTCCTTCTCCAATGCATGAAAATGAAAAGTGAAAGTGAAGTAGCTCAGTCGTGCCTGACTCTTAGCAACCCCATGGACTGCAGCCCATCAGGCTCCTCCATCCATGGGATTTTCCAGGCAAGCATACTGGAGTGGCATGCCATTGCCTTCTCCGAGACATCCTGGAATATGAAGTCAAATGGGCTTTAAGAAGCATCACAATGAACAAAGCTAGTGGAGGTGAAAGAATTCTAGTTGAAATAATTCAAATCCTCAAAGATGATGTTGTGAAGGTGCTGCACTCAATATACCAGCAAATTTGAAAAACTCAGCAGTGAACACATGACTGGAAAAGGTCAGTTTCCATTCCAATCCCAAATGAAGGCAAGCCAAACAGTGTTCAAACTACCGCAGAATTGCACTCATCTCACAAGCTAGCAAAGTAATGCACAAAATTCTCCAAGCCAGGCTTCAACAGTATATAAATCGTGAAGTTCCAGATGTTCAAGCTGGATTTAGAGAAGGCAGAGAAACCAGTGATTAAGTTGCCAACATCCTATGGATCATCGAAAAAGCAAGATAATTCCAGAAAAACATCTATTTCTGCTTTATTGATTATGCCAAAGTCTTTGACTGTGTAGATCTCAAAGAACTGTGGAAAATTTAGAGAGATGTGAATATAACCTTACCTGCTTCCTGAGAAATCTGTATAGAGGTCAAGAAGCAGCAGTTAGAACTGGACATGGAACAATAGACTGGTTGCAAATAGGGAAAGGAGTACGTCAAGGCTGTATATTGTCAATCTGCTAATTTAACTTATATGTAGAGTTCAGTTCAGTTCAGTTCAGTTCAGTCACTCAGTCATGTCCAACTCTTTGCAACCCCATGAACTGCAGCATGCCAGGCCTCCTTGTCCATCACCAACTCCTGGAGTTCAACCAATCCCATGTCCATCGAGTCAATGATGCCATCCAATCATCTCATCCTCTGTCGTCCCCTTCTCCTCCTGCCCTCAATCTTTCCCAGCATCAAGGTCTTTTCAAATGAGTCAGCTCTTGGCATTAGGTGGCCGAAGTATTGGAGTTTCAGCTTCAACAACAGTCCTTCCAGTGAACACTCAGGACTGATCTCCTTTAGGATGGACTGGTTGGACCTCTTTGCAGTCCAAGGGACTCTCAAGAGTCTTCTCCAACACCACAGTTCAAAAGCATCAATTCTTTGGCACTCAGCTTTCTTTATAATCCAACTTCACGTCCATACATGACTACTGGAAAAACCATAGCCTTGACTAGGCGGAACGTAGTCGGCAAAGTAATGTCTCTGCTTTTCAATATGCTATCTAGGTTGCTAATAACTTTTCTTCCAAGGAGTAAGTGTCTTTTAATTTCAAGGCTGCAATCACCATCAGTAGTGATTTTTGGCAAAAAAAAAAATAANAGCTGGCAAAGTAATGTCTCTGCTTTTGAATATGCTATCCAGGTTGGTCATAACTTTCCTTCCAAGGAGTAAGCTTCTTTTAATTTCTTTGTGGCAATCACCATCTGAAGTGATTTTGGAGCCCAGAAAAATAAAGTCAGCCACTGTTTCCACTGCTTCCCCATCTATCTGCCATGAAGTGATAGGACCAGATGCCATGATCTTAGTTTTCTGAATGTTGAGCTTTAAGCCAACTTTTTCACTCTCCTCTTTCACTTTCATCAAGAGGCTCTTTAGTTCTTCTTCACTTTCTGCCATAAGGGTGGAGTCATATGCGTATCTGAGGTTATTGATATTTCTCCCAGCAATCTTAATCCCAACTTGTGCTTCCTCCAGCCCAGCATTTTTCATGATGTACTCTGCACATAAGTAAAATAAGCAGGGTGACAATATACAGCCTTGATGTACTTCTTTTCCTATTTGGAACCAGTCTGTTGTTCTATGTCCTGTTCTATTAGTTCCTGATCTTCATATGGAGTTCTCAAGAAGCAGGTCATTTGGTTGGTATGCCATCTCTCAGAATTTTCCACAGTTTATTGTGATCCACACAGTCAAAGGCTTTGTCAAGAAAGCAGAAATAGATGTTTTTCTGGAACTCTCTTGCTTTTTCTATGATCCAGCAGATGTTGCCAATTTGGTCTCCAGTTCCTCTGCCTTTCTAAAGCCAGCTTGAACATCTAGAAGTCCATAGTTCATGTATTGCTGAAGTCTAGCTTGGAGAATTTTAAGCATTACTTTACTAGTGTGTGAGATGAGTGTAATTGTGTGGTAGTTTGAACATTCTTTGGTATTGCCTTTCTATGGGATTGGAATGAAAACTGACCTTTTCTAGTCCTGTGGCTACTGCTGAGTTTTCCAAATTTGCTGGCATATTGAGTGTAGCACTTTTACAGCATCATCTTTCAGGATTTGGAATAGCTCACCTGGAACTCCATCACCTCCACTAGCTTTGTTCGTAGCGATGCTTTCTAAGGCCCACTTGACTTCACTCCAGGATGTTCGGCTCTAAGTGAGTGACCACACCATTGTGATTATCTGAGTCATGAAGATCTTTTTATACAGTTCTTCTGTGTATTCTTGCCACCTCTTCTTAATATCGTCTGCCTCTGTTAGGTCCCTACAATTTCTTTCCTTTATTGAGCCCATCTTCGCATGAAATGTTCCCTTGGTATCTCTAGTTTTTTTTAAAGAGAAGTCTAGTCTTTCCCATTCTATTGTTTTCTTCTATTTCTTTGCACTGATCACTGAGGTAGGCTTTCTTATCTCTCCTTGCTATTCTTTGGAACTCTGCATTCAAATGGGTATATCTTTCATTTTCTCCTTTGATTTTTGCTTCCTGTCTTTTCACACATGTAGAGTACATCATGTGAAATGCGAGGCTGGAGGACGCACAAGCTGAAATCAAGATTGCTGGGAGAAATATCAATAACCTCAGATACACAGGTGACACCACCCTTATGGAAGTGAAAAACTAAAAAGCTTCTTGGTGAAAGTGAAAAGAAGAGAGTGAAAAAGTTGGGTTAAATCTCAACATTCAAAAAACAAAGATCATGGCTTCCAGTCCCATCACTTCATGGCAAATAGATAGGGGAGCAATGGAAATAGTGACAGACTTTATCTTCTTGGGTTCCAAAATCACTGCAGATGGTGACTATAGCCATGAAATGAAAAGACATTTGTTCCTTGGAAGAAAGTCTATGATCAACTTGCATAGCCTATTAAAAAACAGAGACATTACTTTGCCAACAAAAGTCTGTGTAGTCAAAGCTCTGGTTTTTCCAGTAGTCATGTATGGATGTGAGAGCTGGACTACAAAGAAAACTGAGTTCCGAAGAATTGATCCTTTTTAATTGTTGTGTTGGAGAAGACTCTTGAGAGTCCCTTGGACTGCAAGGAGATCCAACCCATCCATCCTAAAGAAAATCAGTCCTTAATATTCATTAGAAGGACTGATGCTGAAGCTGAAACTCCAATACTTTGGTCTGATGGGAATAGCTGACTCATCTGAAAAGACCCTGATGCTGGGATAAGTTAAAGGCAGGAGGAGAAGGGGACAACAGAGGATGAGATGGTTGGGTGGTATCACTGACTCAATGGACATGAGTTTGAGTAGGCTCAAGGAGTTGGTGATGGACAGGGAAGCCTTGCCGACTGCAATGCATGCAGTCCCAATGAATCAGACATGACTGAGCGGCTGAACTGAACTGAGTGAGAAAATGATGTCTTACAGTGGGCCAGTGGGAGAACATGGAGGCTGTGCTAATTTCCCTTGTCTCCAGAGAGGAATGGATTCAAATCCTAACTGCGTGTTAGAATATTGATAGTCATGCTGCAGCTTTTATGCAAATCTGCCTCTTTCTTAGAAGACTGTAAGACAGGTGCTTCTGTCTGCTTCCTCTCTGTTGTGCTCTCAGGGAGACAGTTTATTAAAAACATTGTCTTTGTTTACTAAAATCCTGGTGGATCTATGAATGAAGCCCCTCTGGGTGGAAGGTAAAAGAGCTGCGGTGCCTGACGTGTATACAAGGTTCTTTCAGTGAGATGCCAGTGAGGCAGAGCACAGCAGAGAGTTAGTGCAATAATGCTACCTACCTCTGGTGAGCCTTGCAGCTAGCCAGTAGTTTTTTGTTAAATCTGGAGCCTGACTCTCAGGCTACAGTTTATATGTGTGTGTGTGTGTGTATTTGGCTCCACGGGTCTCAGTTGCAACAGGCAGGATCCTTAGTTGCAGCATGTGGGATCTAGTTTCATGACCAGGGATTGAACCCAGGTCCCTTGCATTGGGAGCACAGAGCCTTAGCCACTGGACCACGAAGGAAGCCTCAGGCTGCAGCTTTTAAGATTCATAAATAGAACTCTTTCCCGGAAAGACTAGAAGATAAGCATTTCCATCTGCTGCTTCTGCAGTGAGACCTACGGGGACAATTATATAGGCATAGAGAGTCCTCTTTAGCCTATTAAGAATTGTTTCTTTGTCTTGGGAGGGGGTCATGGACAGAAACCCTGTTGGCTTTCAGAGCTAGGAGTTTTGGGGGTTCACCTTTCAGATAGGTAGAAGTTTTAAACATTCAGGCATTAGATATTAGGTCCAAACTCTCTACTCCTCAGGGAGAAGCTGGGATTTACTCCTTCTGATGTGTGTCACCATGCGAGGGTGGGGTGGGGCTTGTGATGAGACTGTATCTCCACCTCTCCTGCCTGTTTTCATGAGCTGCTTTTCTTCTTCCAGATGTGTAGGAGTCACTCAGCTAAGTTTGGGATTTCTTTGAGAGGGAATTGTTCTGTGTGTACATTTAGAGTTGGTGCATCCACGAAAAATGAGGTCAGTAGGTTCATGTGTTACTGTTTCGAACCTGGAATCTGCCAACTCTTTGCATCCCATGGACTGCAGCTCCTCTGTCCGTGGGATTTTCCATGTAAGAATACTGGAGTGGGTTGTCATTTCCTAGTCCAGGGGATCTTCCTGACACAGGGGTCAACATTTTTGTCTCCTGCATTTGCAGGTGGATTCTTTACCACAGCACCACCTGGGAAGCCCCCAAACCTGTTATAGCATCCTAGAAACCTATAACACAGACTTTAAAATGAGCATAACTTGCCACCTCTGCATTTGTGAACAATGTGTTCATTTGGGCACAAAAGGAATAAGAAAATGGATTCCCTTAAAAACTTCAATAACTGATGGTATCAGAAAATTTTCTCCCATAAGTGCACCTTATATACTTGTTATAGGCACAGAGGAAAAGTAAGCAGACGTGCTTATCCTTCTGTGAGGTGCCTACTGTATACCAGAGTGATGAGGCAAAGAATGTGTGGCCTGCTGTAAAACTTCCTAGTTTATCAGGTTGCAAACTTTACCAGCTCACTGCTTTTTTTTTTTTCAACAATATTCTAGGCATATCTACATTATCTCATTTAATTTTCACAAACTCTTGTTACATGGGAGATTTGACGATGTGCTAGCCATTTTATAGAAGAGAAACTGAGATCCAGAAAGTGTAAGCTTACACAGGTCTAAGTTAGTATTCAAAGTAATTGTGTCCAATAGTTTTAGCTCAGCTGTTACTCAGTTGTGTTCCACTCTTTGTGACCCTATTGACTCTAGCCCATCACGCTCCTCTGTCCATGGAGTTTTCCCAGGCAAGAATACTGGAGCGGGTTGCCATCTCCTACTCCAGGGAATCTTTCTGACCCAGAGATCGAACCTGTGTCTCTTGAGTTTTCTGCTTTGGCAGGCAGATTCTCCACCAGCAGCACCACCTGGAAGCCCCAGTTTTAAGTGTTTTTGAAGTGTTTTATGAGCCCATAGTTTTAAATGTTATATAAATTGTCCATAATTTTGCTTCTCAATCTTAACAGAGAAATTATTATAAAGATGAGTAGAAAAAAAGTTAGTTTGGAATTCCATAAGAATATGAAATGAATGATTCTAATGAAAAAAATGATTCTAATTCAGCGGTTTATTTGGAAGTTAAAAAAACTACAGCTAGTTGAATGAAGAGTTAAAACAAAAACAAGACCACCAGGAAATGTGTTATCAAGGCAGATATAACAATGAGCAAAGGACTGCTGTTTGCTAGAGATAACCTGGGAGTCACTGTAAAACTCAGACCCAGGAGTGTTCTTACTCAAGGGTGAGGATCTAGGGTAGTTAATCCTCAAGTCTCCATATGTCATTGGTTGAGGGCTGCTCCTAGGATACTGTTATGTAAATTTCCTGCAATCTTGGACTGATAATGACAAAACAGCCTCCAGCAGCAAGGAAAAATAAAAAACAAAACCTATCAAAGAAACTCAGACACTGGTAGTGAGATATCTGGCTAGTTAGTTCTTAAGTGCTAAGGGCTGGGGATATTCCAGTAGTCCTGTATGCATGTGAGAGTTGGACCATAAAGCAAGCTGAGTGCCGAAGAATTGATGATTTTAAACTGTGGTGTTGGGGAAGACTCTTGAGTGTCACTTGGACTGCAAGGAGACCAAACCAGTCAATCCAAAAGGAAATCAGCCCTGAATATTCATTGGAAGGACTGATGCTGAAGCTGAAGTTTCAATATTTTGGCCACCTGATGTGAAGAACTGACTAACCGGAAAAGATCCTGATGCTGGGAAAGATTGAAGGTGGGAGGAGAAGGGGACGACAGAGGATAAGATGGCTGGATGGCATCACTGGCTCGATAGACATGAGTCTGAGCAAGCTCTGGGAGTTGGTGATGGACAGGGAAGTCTCTGGTGTGCTACAGTCCATGGGGTCACAAAGAGTCAGACCCAACTGTGCGACTGAACCAAATTGAAAGGGCTTGGGGATATAGAAGAGCGTCACCCATGTTTGCCAGAGATCTTTGCATATTACCACGACTCAGAGCAGATGGATGGCCTTGGAGAAACAGAGCTAACCTATCCGTAGCGGAAGTTACTTGGAACTGAAGGGCTGGACCACAAAAGGAAAATAAAAGATTAAAACTGTAGGACTATTTTAAGACTGTTTATAAATTCCACTAGAAGAATGGCTTATTTTTGTAAATAACAATACTTTCATTGCATTCTGAGAATAGAGCTAACACTCTTCAGAGAAAATAGTAACTCAGCCATTTATATTTATTATTATTTTTATGTTTAATTGATTTATGATTTTTAAGCTATATGTTTTCTAATTTCTTTCACTTTTTATAATATTTAATTATTCAATCACACAGTGGTTTAACCAGCCAGCATATAAAGTCAATTCACACATACACAAAAAACAACAGTCTTCAATCAAACAATGGCAAGCAATATCTTGCAGGGTCACTTCACTACAGCAAGAAGCAGGTTGAAGAACATCTCCTTCCTTTGAGGATTTTTGTGGCATTTTTTTCTGTAAGAGCCAAAGTGCATTTCTACTCATAAACATTTTAACAAGGAAAAAGTAGTGCACTCATCACTACTAAGTTCCTTCTTTATAGGACCCGGAACATCAAAAGATAAATTATTCACCCCAAAAGAAAGTAGCATACCCTACACAATATTTGAAGTGTTCATCACAGAAGAAGGAAATGCCGCCCTGCTTCTTTCAACCAGAGTAATCTTTGCCAAACTAAGAACAGAATGACCCTCAAAGAAGACAGTCTCTATGCTAATCAGTCCTACACCTTTCAAGTGGAAAAAAAAGAAAACTGATTGCATCAAACTGTGTGTGCCAAGAGAAACAAATGGAAAAAAGGAACAGGAAAAGAAAAATCTATTTGAATTTCCCTTTGAAGCCAGAAGTAACAAGGGATTCCTGCCTTTCAACAATTTAAGTTTGTCATGCATGTGGCAGCTCAGAGCATGCACAAGGACAACAACCCTAAAGCTGCAGAGCCTCTGTTTTCCATTAAAACTGTTATTCTCCTATCTTGGGAGAGTGAGAGCAGAGAAAGAACAGAGAGTGTTTCTATGACCTTCTACAAGAAAAGGAAAAGGCCATGTACAGCCATTATAAATTCACAGCTAATTAAAGGTTAAACACAAGTTGCCAATTAGTATGAAAGATAATTGTTCTCCTTTGGCAACCTGATTATGGTACCATTTGGTAAGGAAGAATGACTATTTTCCTATTATCGGTGAATGTGGTCACCAGTGCACGCTGCAGCTATAACTTTCAAGAGACTTATCCTTGGAGGCCAAGGTTGAGATGAAATCCTCCACTTTTGTTTGGGAGAAATGAACTCATATAATTTGTAACACTATGTATTTGTGATGGTTGTTATTATTGTGTAAGATCCTTTAATCTGTGGGGTTAAGTATGAGGGAGTAACAGAAAATTGTCTATTAGAGAACAAGAGACTTCGTCCCATGCATCTTCTTTGTTAAAATCATATAGTGCATCAGAAAACACAGTGTGGGCATTAAGCACAGGAACACGAGTAGACAACGCAAGATACATAATGAGAAAGATATATGGAGGATGTGTGTCAGCAGCGCGTGTATGTATATTAGCATTTAGAACAAAGTGACAATTATGCAAGGATTGTATAGTGCGGAGAGTCTGCCTAGTGATATCACCACATGCCACGGAGGAAAGGATCTGAGGATGAAAACTCAGAAATACATAGTTTCATAGCATAGCAAACTTCAAGCACCTTGTGAGTACTGCCCAAGGATAATTTTGTTAACGTTGCCATGAATTGTTGGCTCTAAAAACTGAGATGTAGTTGAGGTTGAAAGGCTAATTTTATGAGCTGTATTGGTAACCTGTTTGTCATTTCTTCATGGTTTTTAAGAACTTTGTAAATCCTTGTATAAGTGGTTGACATATTATTACTACATGCACATATAGTAATAATAATAGACTTTTTGTAAAGTTAAATATACATTTATGTAGGTACATCTAATAGAATAATTACTCTCTTTCAACAGATGTTCAATCTAGTTTAATAATCATTTTATGAGCAACTTCTATGTGCCAAACATTGCTTCCATTGTTGCAATATAGAGAAAATACCCTGGTACTGCTTCCAGCTGTGTGATTTTGAGTATGTTGGCTCATCTCTCTGAACCAACATTTCTTCTTTGCTCAGTCACTCATGCAGGGAAGGGGAGGGGGGAGTGAATGTGGGAAGTGAAAGTGAAAGTCACTCAGTTTTGTACTACTCTTTGCGACCCCATGGACTACACAGTCCATGTAATTCTTCAGGTAAGAATCCTGAAGTGGGTAACCATTTCGTTCTCCAAGGGATTTTCCCAACCCAGGGATTAAACCCAGGTCTCCCACTTTGCAGGCAGATTCTTTACCAGTGGAACTACCAGGGAAGATCAAGAATACTGGAGTGGGTAGCCTATCCCTTCTCAGTGGGTCTTTCTGACCCAGGAATCGAATGGGTGTCTTCTTTACCAGCTGAGCTATAGGGGTGGAGGTGTTGGGGGGGCAGCAAGAAAGGTGATGATAGCTTGCTTTAGGGTTGCTATAAAGAGTACAAAAGGCAATATACATGAAATTATTTAACAAAAAGAGAAGGATTAAATAGCTATGTTCTCCCCACATCATGTTTTAAGATGTTCTAGATTTCTAGGGAAATAAAGGGGAAAAAGACCCTGGCTATATTTCCAAGACCTGAGTATTCGAACATAAACACCAAATTCTGATATTTTTCAGATGTAGTCTCAGAGAAGATCTCACAGTATTGGAAACATATATTAGTTTGAGAAGAAGGGATATTCTCTTTAAGTTACATACATCATAAATGTGTGACAATATTTGTAAGAAATTTTATGTAAATAGGCTTGAGAAGGAGACAGCTTTTCTTAAATTTTGGAAACTAAGGAATGCTTGGAAGACAGAGCAAAGGAATGAGAGAGAAGTGACACTTCACCCTGATACCTAGCAATCATTTCCCTGGTGACTCAGCAATAAAGAATCTGCCTGTACTGCAGGAGACCAGGGTTGGATCCTTGGATCAAGAAGATCCCCCAGAGAAGGTCATGGCAGCTCATTCCAGTATTATCTGGGAAATTCCATGGACAGAGGAGTCTGGCAAGCTATAGTCCATGGGGTTGCAAACAGTCAGACATGACCTAGCAACTATACCACCAAACCACTTCTGAATGTTGAGTATGCCAGGAACTGGGACAACAGGTTTACCTGGATTAAGTCACTGACTCTTCACAATAATTCTATTAGATTAGGTAGCTTGACCAAGACACCCATAGCACTTTAAAGAAACCTCTGAAGAAATGGGCTGCAAAATCTCCTGTTTCATTGTGTGTTCTTCATTTTGCCAGTACAATATAAAGAACTTACCAAAAGAATATCCAAAAAATATTCAGTATAATCACACATGATAGAGTCAAAAAGATAGCCCAAGTATTTTCCAAGAAAATGGTAGTTCATATAGTCAGTATATTAATAACATGAAGTTCCAGGATATAGACCAAACCACAGCCTTCCGAAGTCTTAAACTTGAAAATATTCTACACAAATTTAAAAGTGCAGTTATAACCATGAATATCAAAATTATAATTTTATAATACAATTCTCATATTAGATAGATGCTGCTATTTAAATACAGACCTGATTTATAATGATTAGTCTAGAGAACATTAATTGTAACATGAAAGTTTCAGGGTAATTACATTTTTTTCTGTTTTCTCCAAATAGTAGTCCAATCACCTCAAAATTAATCATTTCATCGACATACATTATTTTTGGTTATTTTAAAATTATAACTTACAGTGTCTTTCTCCATATGGGTAAACTAAAATCTGACAATGATATCTTCATGATTTTTATCATGAAATCCCTGGCTGACATGATATATGGCTATGACAATTTAATTTCTGGAAATTAATAATAAAAATAGAGAATATACAATATCTGAGATAGTTATACTATAAAGTTATATTGTTTATTTGCTAAAGCTTTGATTTTATATATTGCATTAGTAAAAATAAAAAAAATCATGATCAGAAATTAATATCTTAAATTGCACAACACATTAAAATTATAAGCAATGAAAAGATTTTATCTTTGGTTTATAGTTTTTTAAGTTCACTTATAATTGGCAAGTCCAGTTCATGGTAGTTGTGATGGTAAAGAATTTGCCTGAAGAATTTGCCTGCAATGCAGGAGGACTGTGTTCAATCCCAGATTTGGGAAGATCCCTTGGAGATGGAAATGGCAACCCACTCCAGTATCCTTGCCTGGAGAATTCCAAGGACAGAGGAGCCTGGTGGACTACAGTCCATCGGTCACAAAAAGTTGGACACGACAGTGACTAACACACACATTATTATTGAAGGTACCTGATAACTATATGCAAAATTGATTGCATTTAATAAAAAACATGCCAAACCAATCAAAAAAACACAAAAAACGCTTTTTCCTGAAAAGGAGATATTTCCATATAATAATTTGATGTTTTGGAGTTCTGGTCCTGAAGATAAATTATGTAGTTTCAACTCTAAATTTTGAAATTTGTTAGCTCTACAATCTTGAAAAATATACCTAAACTGCCTCGTAGGATTTTCTGAGGTATCAGTGAGTTTATAATCTTGTAAGTAGCATACTGTGCCTAGCAGAGAAAGTATTTAATGCCCATTAACTATTATTATTTTTCATGTACTTAAAAATATTGGAGCCAAAACCACTCTTTACAAATGACCAAATAGGTAAACTGCAGCATTGCATAAATGATGGAATGTCCTTGTATAATAGAATGCCTCTGATTCCAAGTAATTAAAACCTGGGAAATGAATTATTTGCCATTTATTTGATTTAACCTGAATGGTTACATCTAAGTCTTGAATCTCTATACAGCTTTCCAACATCCACTGGAGCCAACTGAAAGAAACTGCTTAGTCATTCTTTATTTCTATCTCTGACACATTTTCCTCTCTGTTTTATAGCACCAAAGGTCTTAACATAAAATAGGAGGAAGTTTTCCAAAACGTAGGTAGATATTTTAGAATTCATTTTCACTTGAACTTCGGCTCAGAAGCATATTTAGGAGAAATATAAATCCTTTCTAATCTCATTCAGTCAGTTGCTTACATTTTACGTTGCAAGATTTCAAACTGCACTCTATATTTATTGAGCTCAGTGAGGCAAATGTCTATTAAAACCTCAGCAAGCAACTTAGAAACTATTAAAAACCCTCCAAAGGGATGTCACTGTTAAAGTCAGTCAATAAATTAACCACTAGGTTAGGCAGGATGGAGACTCATCTGTCTTTCGGAGCACTGTTAATGAAGCCTACATTTTTGTATGTTAGCTCCTGCAGAACTGTCCGGGACACATGTTTCCTAGCTACACTGCCTCATGTCCAGGCATTAAGTGTCTCATAGTTCATTAGAACATTGATGATGTGTAATTATCTCACAAAGGTTGTCACCAAATGGAAATTTAGAGAACAATTATAAAGTCAGAGATTATCATTAGAGACTCCCATTATCTGGGCATGCTACATGGTTGCTCTTATCCAGATTGAAGAGGCCTCAATGACAAATCTATGTACTGACCACTTGTAGTATTACATTTTTTATATATTCCAAGTAAGAATATTTAATATCACACATGCACACACACACACATGCAACTTCTTTGAAAATTGTTTTAAATTTTTTCTTAATGTGAATTTCAAAGCCACTTTGATCGATAATATCTGATTTGATATCATGGATCCCTCATTGATGACAATTGTGAAATGTTCTTACGTTATGAACAACATCATAAGCAAAACTGATTTTGAAATGGAAACTTATTATCAATCAAATAAACAGAGTGATTGTGCTCAACATATATTTTCTTGCAGGCTTTAATTATGAAAATCATCAAATTTCTAGAAAACATGTAGGTCTACAAATAATCTTGTGGTGCTGATATGATTTAAAAATGGAGGAACTATTCTACATTTTAAAATTTTAATTAGGTTTTATGATGGTGTAATGATATTAGAACCTAATGATGTAATCAAATGACATTTCAAAAATGAATGATGACCTGGGATTTAATCTAAAGATTAAATGACAATGACATGCTCAATTATGTTTCATATTTAAGTGTCTCTCATTACAGAGTTTTGGGATAAAGTCTCTTCTTTTAATGGTAGCTGTGTAACATTCATAAAATCAGAAAACAACAAATAAAAAGGAGAGAGAAATTATTTCAAAGAGATCAGGCTTTATGAACCCTAATATTTTTCTAAAGTATTGTTTCAAATCATTTTCAGCTTATAAAATGTTATCAAACTATTTAATAATTAGCATTTTGCAAACTGCTCATATGCTTTCTGTGGGACAAGTTTTGAGGTTTGATTAAAATGGAGAATATTTTCCATTTTGATGAGGTCCTGTTTCATGGAGATTGCAATAGTTCTTAGACTGAAGACTTTTGCTTAAGATCCATTATTCTGAGAGCTTTTTATGAGAAAAAAAAGTCACACATCACTGTGAAGATGAAGATGCCACAGAATCACATGACTCATATCCCACCCCAGAAAGAAGGGAAAATGATGGTCTTTTTAATAACTATGTTCTCAGACTCTGGCACATTTGTAGAACATAGTAAGTACTGAATATATGCTGTAGAATAAACCACTAAAAGTATGACAAGCAGAAAATATGAATATCATGTAAGGGCAGAGTTAGATTCATTTTTTAAATTGATTAATCAGTAGGACGCATTTTATTAAGAATATAGAGAAGAACTCTTGCCTGGAGAATCCCAGGGACAGGGGAGCCTGGTGGGCTGCCATCTATGGGGTCGCACAGGGTTGGACACGACGGAAGCGACTTAGCAGAAGTAGCAGCAGAGAAGAACCAGACAGCAAAAATATTTTGGATATATATGGATGTATTGGGGGGAAGATAATTATATAGGGAGCGAATATGGCATACCAATAATACATAGATAATACAACATTTTCAGGGATATATGAGGAATTTATTAAAGCTAATCAAATATTATATAATTCTAAAAATCATGATAAGTTCTGTAACATTGGAATAATATGAATAATATTCTCTGATAATAATGCAGTAAAACTAGAAGTGAATTAAAAATTTTACAAACAACATTATATCTTTAAATTTTTAAATGCTCCATTAAGTAACTTATCCAAAAGAAGTACAGAACAAAATTGCACATTTATTAAAGCTAATGATAATTTTAATGATCCCTACATCAGAATCTTATATACATAAATAAAGCAAAAATCATAGGAAAAATATAGAGCCTTAAAAGTACACGTACTGGAAAATGTTTGATGCCAAAAAAAGTTATTCATCTCAAAAGTGTGGAAAGAAGAGCAAAGTAAATAGGAGAAATGAAGAAGACAATAAATATACAAGTATAAATAGTAAATGATAAACATAAGTAAATGGGATAAAAGCTTGTTCTTTTTTAAAAAGTTTCAAAAATAGGTAAAGTTAACATAGTAAAAAAGCATAATAAGGCAAATACTTTGGGAAAGATATTCTAGAAAGAATGACAAAAAACACAGAGTGCTGTATGCCAACTGTATCTCAGTAAAACTGGAGAAATAAAAATGCTAAAATTGTGGATCAAATTGAATTAATCTTAATGAAGCCTGAACTAAATGTAAATATATATAATTGTATTTGAGCCACTATTTGAGAAAAAAAATGTTCCTGACAATGAATTCTTATCTTTTTCTGATTATAAACATAGTCTCTATTCACTATAAAACATTTCTAAAATAGAAGAAAATATTAAAAAAAGAAAATTCAACTATAATCTCATCACCAAAAAATATTTGCTGTTATTTTATTGATAAAGTGCTTTCTTATCTATTTCTCTTTGGTAAATGGGTCTGTCTTCTATCTGTGTGTGTGTGTGTGTGTGTGTGTGTGCACACATCTATATGCATACATACATCTATATATTTTTAGTCCTATCTAGATAGAAAATATAACCTTTTAAACAAATAGTCTAGGATACCTGTTCAGTTCAGTCACTCAGTCATGTCTGACTCTGCGACTCCATGAATTGCAGCATGCCAGGCCTCCCTGTCCATCATCAACTCCTGGAGTTCACTCAAACTCACGTCCATTGAGTCAGTGATGCCATCCAGCCATCTCATCCTTGGTTGTCCCCTTCTCCTCCTGCCCCCAATCCCTCCCAGCATCAGAGTCTTTTCCAATGAGTCAACTCTTTGCATGAGGTGGCCAAAGTACTGGAGTTTCAGCTTCAGCATCATTCCTTCCAAAGAACACCCAGGACTGATCTCCTGAATCACCAGTCTAGGTTTGATGCATGATACAGGATGCTTGGGGCTGGTGCACTGGGATGACCCAGAGGGATGGTATGGGGAGGGAAGTGGGAGGGGGATTTAGGATTGGGAACACGTGTACACCCGTGGTGGACTCATGTTGATGTATGGCAAAACCAATATAATATTGTAAAATAAAAAAAAAATAAATAAAAATTAAAAAAGAAAAAGAATGGACTGGTTGGATCCCCTGGCAGTCCAAGGGACTCTCAAGAGTCTTCTCCANGTTTCAAAAATAGGTAAAGTTAACATAGTAAAAAAGCATAATAAGGCAAATACTTTGGGAAAGATATTCTAGAAAGAATGACAAAAAACACAGAGTGCTGTATGCCAACTGTATCTCAGTAAAACTGGAGAAATAAAAATGCTAAAATTGTGGATCAAATTGAATTAATCTTAATGAAGCCTGAACTAAATGTAAATATATATAATTGTATTTGAGCCACTATTTGAGAAAAAAAATGTTCCTGACAATGAATTCTTATCTTTTTCTGATTATAAACATAGTCTCTATTCACTATAAAACATTTCTAAAATAGAAGAAAATATTAAAAAAAGAAAATTCAACTATAATCTCATCACCAAAAAATATTTGCTGTTATTTTATTGATAAAGTGCTTTCTTATCTATTTCTCTTTGGTAAATGGGTCTGTCTTCTATCTGTGTGTGTGTGTGTGTGTGTGTGTGTGCACACATCTATATGCATACATACATCTATATATTTTTAGTCCTATCTAGATAGAAAATATAACCTTTTAAACAAATAGTCTAGGATACCTGTTCAGTTCAGTCACTCAGTCATGTCTGACTCTGCGACTCCATGAATTGCAGCATGCCAGGCCTCCCTGTCCATCATCAACTCCTGGAGTTCACTCAAACTCACGTCCATTGAGTCAGTGATGCCATCCAGCCATCTCATCCTTGGTTGTCCCCTTCTCCTCCTGCCCCCAATCCCTCCCAGCATCAGAGTCTTTTCCAATGAGTCAACTCTTTGCATGAGGTGGCCAAAGTACTGGAGTTTCAGCTTCAGCATCATTCCTTCCAAAGAACACCCAGGACTGATCTCCTGAATCACCAGTCTAGGTTTGATGCATGATACAGGATGCTTGGGGCTGGTGCACTGGGATGACCCAGAGGGATGGTATGGGGAGGGAAGTGGGAGGGGGATTTAGGATTGGGAACACGTGTACACCCGTGGTGGACTCATGTTGATGTATGGCAAAACCAATATAATATTGTAAAATAAAAAAAAAATAAATAAAAATTAAAAAAGAAAAAGAATGGACTGGTTGGATCCCCTTGCAGTCCAAGGGACTCTCAAGTCTTCTCCAACACCACAGTTCAAAAGCATCAATTCTTTGGCTCTATGCAAATATATAAACTTTGATCCATTCTTCAGCTACATACAAAAATTAACTCAAAATTGAGCAGTGGTATTTAACATGGAAAATCTAAAATTACAAAACTTCTATAGTACCATGATTTATATAATATACTGTAATATAATGCAAAATAATATAATATGTTGTTATTTAGTAGTTAAATTGCATCTCTTTGGGACCACATGGACTGAAGCCCAACAGGCTCCTCTGTCCATGGGTTTTCCCAAGTAAGAATGCTAGACTAGATTGCCATTTTCTCCTCTAGGGGATCTTCCCAACCCAAGGATGGAACCCACGTCTCCTGCCTTGGCAGGTGGATTCTTTACTGCAGAGACACTTGGGAAGAATATAGTATAGTATGGTATGGTATGGTAGAGTAAAAATAAACAGAAGAAATTGTGTAACTTTGGATTAGGCAAATATATCTCAAAGAAAATACCTAGACACAATCTAAAAAAAGAATTGATTAATTTGACTTTACTAAAATTGTATAAACATAATTTTTGTTTTTTAGGATACTGTTAAGAGCCAAAATTTAGTAGAAAACACGTGCATCATAAAGGTGATAAAGGACTTATATCCAGAATATATAAAGAAGATGTAAGATTCAATAATTAGTAAATGATGAACAAAATATGAGTAAAGTAGATTTTCACCAGAGTTTTAAAAGTATATGCTGTATAGTCTTTATATAATTCATTTAAAAATGTATCTTCATCTATAATGACAGAGTATGTTAATATTTATCTTGGATTATGGATGGGTTGAGGTTACGGGTTAAGAACCCCTCAGAATCCTCACTGTCTTAAATTTATCAATGGTTTCCTAGTTTTTACCTATGCCAAACACATATCAAACTGCATAATTTCAATGTACATAATTACTAAATATTAGTTATACTTCAATAAGACTACTAAGAATAAATTCATGGGGAGTATATCTAAGGTTTTAAATAGAGTGAAGTTAGAAATTAAAAAAACAAAAACAGTAAGAATTGATGCTTTTGATCTGTGGTGTTGGAGAAGACTCTTGAAAGTCCCTTGGACTGCTAGAAGAACCAACCAGTCCATCCTAAAGGAGCTCAGTCCTAGGTGTTCTTTGGAAGGACTGATGTTGAAGCTGAAACTCCAATACTTTGGTCACCTCATGTGAAGAGCTGACTTATTGGAAAAGACCCTGATGCTGGGAAAGACTGAGGGCAGGAGGAGAAGGAAACAAGAGAGGATAAGATGGTTGGATGGCATCACTGACTGAATGGACATGAGTTTGGGTAGTCTCCAGGAGTTGGTGATGGACAGGGAGGCCTGGCATGCTGTGGTTCATGAGGTCACAAAGAGTTGGACACGACTGAGCAACTAAACTGAATTGATGGTAAAAACTTCATCCCAAAGTACAACAAAATAGCCACAAAAGGCCAAGTCCTTTTGGTTTAACTAGTTAAGTGTTAGTTGCTCAGTTGTGTCCGGTTCTTTGCAACCTCATCAACTGTAGACTGCCAGGCTCCACTGTCCATGGGATTCTCTGGCAAAACCCTGAGTCAGTTGCCATTCCCTTCTCCAGGAGATTTTCTCAACACTGGAATCGAACCGGACTGTCCTGCATTGCAGGCAGATTCTATAAATACTCTCTTAATTGGTGGATTTTTAAAAAATATTTAAAAAGGAAATGATACTAATCTTAAACTGTGTAAGACATTTCATTCACAAGAAAGTATCATCCAAAACCAAATCCTGGTGAAAAAAGCATTAAGAAAAAAAAAAAAGAAGAAGAAGAAGAAGTTACTCTGTAATACACCCCATAGAGGTAGATACCAAAGTTTTTATAGATTATAATATACAGTCTTTTCCTAAGATTAGAAACAAAGAATCCCCACACTAATTATCTTGATTCATCATTGTTGTAAGTGACAGAAAATGAATTTCTAACAAGATAAAGAAATAAAATATAACAGTTTGGAAAGAAAAAAGAAAGATGTCATTCAGTTCAGTTCAGTCACTCAGTTGTATCTGACTTTGTGACCCCATGAATTGCACCACACCAGGCCTCCCTGTCTATCATCATTATCTGTCTATGATTTCATTGTTTAAGAATCCTAAGCAATCTACAAAATAACTAGGAAAACTAGCCACCACCTAAATTTAGCATAAACCACAGCCTTGTCTAATTAAATGAAACTGAGTTCTGATAAAATGTGGTCCACTAGAGAAGGGAATAGCAAACCACTTCAGAATTCTTGCCTTGAGAACCTCATGAACAGTATGAAAAGGGCAAAAAGATATGACAATGAAAGGTAAACTCTCCAGGTGGAAGGTGCCCAATATACTACTGGAAGAGTGGAGAAATAACTCCAGAAAGATTGAAGAGATGGAGCCAAAACGAAAACAATGACCAGTTGTGGACGTGACAGGTGATGGAAGTAAAGTCTGATGCTGTAAAGAACAATATTGCATAGGAATCTGGAAGTTTAGGTCCATGAATCAAGGTAAATTGGAAATGGTCAAACAGGAGATGGCAAAAGTGAACTTTGACATTTTAGTAATCAGTGAACTAAAATGGATCAGAATGGGCAAATTTAAATCAAATGACCATTATATCTACTATTGTGGGCAAGAATCCCTTAGAAGAAAAAGAGTAGCCATCATAGTAAAAAAGCAGTCCAAAATGCAGTACTTGGGTGCAATCTCAAAAATGACAAAACGATCTCTCTTCATTTCCAAGGAAAGCCATTCAATGTCACAGTAATTCCAGTCTATGCCTCAACCACTAATGCCAAAGTAGCTGAAGTTGAATGATTCTATGATGACCTACAAGACCTTTTAGAACAAACACCAAAAAAAAAAAAAAAAAAAAAAAAAGGGATCTT
>SJYA01001331.1:5391620-5458594 GCA_006410615.1 Neotragus moschatus
AAAAAAAAAAAAAAAAAAAAAAAGGGTGTCTTTTCATCATAGGGGGCTGGGATGCAAAAGTAGGAAGTCAAAAGATACCTGGAATAACAGGCAAGTTTGGCCTAGTAGTACAAAATGAAGCAGGGAAAAGGATAGAAAAGTTTTGCCAACAGAACACACTGGTCATAGCAAACACCCTCTTCCAACAACACAAGAGATGACTCTACACACAGTCATCACCAGATGGTCAATACTGAAATCAGATTGATTATATTCTTTGTAGTCAAAGATGGAGAAGCTCTATACATTCAGCAAAAAACAAAACCAGGAGCTTACTGTGGATCAGATCATGAAATCTTACTGTAAAATTTAGACTTAAAGAAAGTAGGGAAAACCAGTAGACCATTAAGTTATGACCTAAATCAAATCCCCTATGATTATACAGTGGAAGTGAGAAATAGATTCAAGGCATTAGATCTGATAGACAGAGTGCCTGAAGAACTATGGATAGAGGTTTGTGACATTGTACAGGAGGCAGGGATCAAGACCAACCTCTCAAAAAAGAATGAAAAAGGCAAAATGATTGTCTGAGGAGGCCTTACAAATAGCTGAGAAAAGAAGAGAAGCTAAAGGGAAAAGGGAAAAGGAAAGATATACGCATTTGAATACAGAGTTCCAAAGAATAGCAAGTTGAGATAAGAAAGCCTTCCTCAGTGATCAATGCAAAGAAATAGAGTAAAATAATAGAATGGAAAATACTAAAGATCTCTTTACAAAAATTAGAGATACCAAAGGAATATTTCATGCAAAGATGGGCACAATAAAGGACAGAAATCATATGGACCTAACAGAAGCAGAGGATATTAAAAAGAGATGGAAAGAACACACAGAAGAACTATACAAAAATTATCTTCATGACCCAGATAACCATGATAGTGTGACCACTCACCTAGAGCCAGACATTCTGGAATGCAAAGTCAAGTGGGCCTTAGGAAGCATCACTATAAACAAAGCAAGGGAAATGATAGTATTCCAGTTGAACTATTTCAAATCCAAAAAGATGATGCTGTTAAAGTTCTGCACTCCATATACCATTATATTTGGAAAACTCAGTAGTGGCCACAGGACTGGAAAATGTCAGTTTCATTCCAAATCTAAAGAAAGGCAAAGCCAAAGAATGTTCAAATTATTGCACAATTGTACTCATCTCACACATTAGCAAAGTGATGCTCAAGATTCTCCAAGACAGGCTTCAAAAGTACATGAACTGAGAACTTCAAGATGTTCAAGCTGGATTAAAGAAGGCAGAGAAACTAGAGATCAAATTGCTGACATCCACTGGATCATAGAAAAAGCCAGAGAATTCCAGAAAAACATCTTCTGCTTTATTGACTACGTCAAACCCTTTGACTGTGTAGATTACATCAAACTGTGGAAAATTCTGAAAGAGATGGGAATACCAGATCACCTGACCTGCCTCTTGAGAAATCTGTATGCAGGTCAAGAAGCAGCAGTTAGAACTGGACATGGAACAACAGACTGGTTCCAAATAGGAAAAGGAGTACATCATGGCTGTATATTGTCACTCTGCTTATTTAACTTACATGCAGAGTACATCATGCTAAATGCCAGGCTGGATGAACACAAGCTGGAATCAAAATTGCCAGGAGAAATACCAATATCCACAGGTATGCAGATGGCACCACCCTTATGGCAGAAAGTGAAGAGGAACTAAAGAATCTTTTGAAGAAAGTGAAAGAAGAGATTGAAAAAGCTGGCTTGAAACTCAGCATTCAAAAACCAAAGATCATGGCATCTGATCCCATCATTTCATGGCAAATAGATAGGAAAACAATGGAAACATGAAAGACTTTATTTTCTTAGGCTCCAAAATCACTGCACATGGTGATACAGCCATGAAACTAAAAGATGCTCGCTCCTTGAAAGCAAAGCTATGGCCAAACTAGACAGCATATTAAAAAGCAGAGACATTACTTGGCCAACAAAGGTCTATCTAGTCAAAGCTATGGTTTTTCCAGTAGCCATGTATGGATGTGAGAACTGGACCACAAAGAAAGCCAAGAACTGAAGAAATGATGCTTTGTACTGTGATGTTGGAGAAGACTCTTTATATTCCCTTGGACTGCAATCAGATCAAACCAGAAAATCCTAAAGGAAATCAGTCCTGAATATTCATTGGAAGGACTGATGCTGAAGCTGAAGCTCCAATACTTTGGCTATCTGATGCAAAGTACTGATTCAGTGGAAAAGACCCTGATGCCGGGGAAGATTGAACATAGGAGGAGAAGGGGACAACAGAGAATGAGATTGTTGAATGGTATCACCAACTTGACGGACATGAACGCCTGGAGTGCTGATGAGCTGGGAAGCCTCAAGTGCTGCAGTCCTTGGGTCACAAATAATTGGACAAAACTGAGTGACTGAACTGAACTGAAATTCAGCAAGATTGCAGGATACAAATTTAATATACAAGATCCACTGTATTTTTATATACAAGTAGCAAAAATTTGGAAAATTAAATTTTTAAAGGTGCTATTTTAAAAAGTTGATAAATAAAAGAATAAGAAAGAAATTTCACAAGAGGCATGGAAGAACTCTACAATGAAGATTAAAAACCATTCCTGAGAGATTGCTAATGAAGAGTTAAATATAGCTCTTTAATGGTAGAAAATTCAGTGTTGTTAAGATATCATATATTCCCAAAATCATGTGTAGATTTGATTCAACTCTAACTAAAATCCCTTCAGCCTTTATTTTAGAAGTGAACAACCTCATTTTAAAATCTATATGTAAATGCAAAGAAACTAGACTATCCAAAGTAATCTTTAAAGGAATAAAGTTTGAGAATTTGCACTAGATTTCAAGACTTCTTATAATGCTACAGTCATCAAGGTAGTGTGACTCTGTAACAAATTTTGACAAATATATCAATGACACAATATGAAAAGTTCAAAAATAGAACTTCCCTGTTATATATATATATATATATATATATATATATATAATAAAACTACATTAGCAATCCAATGGAGAATAGCAAGAACAACAAAATTACAAGAAATTATTCTAGAATAATGGTATCTGTAAGAAAATAAACTCCAACTCCACTTACTCCATACAGAGACATGAATTAATTAGAGATGGATATAGACTTAAACATAAGGTCTAAAATCATAAACCTATTGGAACAATATACTGAAAAATATCAGCATGACTTGTGAGTAATACACGTTTTTAGACAGGACACAGAAAAGAAAACTTCAAATGAAATCTTATCAAAGTTAAACACTTTTTCCTCATCAAATAGTCGACACATATAGAGAGATAATCATAGTGCTCGCAATGTATTTTATTTTTCCTCCTGTTGATTGAGCCCAGAGCAATGACAACTCAGTATCAGTGAATATATTGAGTGCCCAGGTCTTGTTTTCTACATACCACACAAAGTTAAGAGGAATCAATTCTTCTTGGAGAAATGTTTTATTCCAGTTGTGAGTTAGAGAAAGTGAACTTCAGAAACTGACCATGACAGAGGGCATGGCAAGATGATGGAGTAAGAAAAATCCCAGTTTTGTTTCCTTCTACAGATACACAAAAATTATGACTAAATATAGACAAACTATTTCTGGAAACAACCTGAAGAGTAGCAGGAAGGATTTTCTACAAGTAAAGATAAAAAGGAAAAATTGACTATTTTTGGTATAATTTTTCACAAAAAAATTTTTGAAGAAAAGTTTTTGATTGACATAGTACATTAATTATTTTAGTTTTTTGCTTCAATATCGATGTCAATCTAATTTTAAATGTGATACCCCTTTCCCTTAGCCTTTTGGGCCCAAATTGGGATTCCACAACCATTTCCCCATACAGTAATGATATGACCCAAAATTATAGGATGTAGATGAAAGACATACTTTAAAATTTACATTTCCTATTCTAAAGAATTCACCCCCTAAAGAAGAAAGTCTTGAGAATTGAAGAGGAAATACGGCAATATGGAGGACCGGAAAGTCTGGGTTTGGAAAAAGAGTAAAATCTTTGTCACTTTGTACCAAACTAAGTCTCTAAGGACCTTGTTTTTGCTGTTATCGCTCAGTAATTAAGTCTTGTCTGACTCTCTGCGACCCTACGTACTACATGCAACATCCCAAACTTCCCTGATTTTCACTATCTCCCAGAGTTTGCTCAAACTCCTGTTTATAGAGTCAATGATGGTATCTAATCATCTCTGCCTCTGCTACTCCTTAATCTTTGCCCATCTCTTTATCAGTGAGTCCGCTCTTCACATCTTGTGGTCAAAGTATTGAAGCTTCAGCCTCAGCATCAGTCCTTCCAATGGATATTTAGGGTAGATTTCCTTTAGTATTGACTGGTTTGATCTTGCTGTCCAAGGGACTCTCAGGACTCTTCTCCAGCACCACAGTTTGAAAGCACCAATTCTTTGGCATTCAGCCTTCTCTAAGGACTTACATTCCTTATTTGCAAAATTAGTATGAAAATGTGTAACTTGTAGATCGGTTGTGAGAATTAAATGAAGAATTAAAGCATATAAAGCATGTACTGTAGAGACTGTCACCGTACACAATACCATTGCCAGTGATCTCAGTAAAAAGGACCTCAGGATACATTGCTAAATTGGAAGACAGTTAATATAAGATCGACTGTGCCATTAGTAATAGAAATGCCTTATATTTACAGCTCAGAGTCTCTGTGATGAATGAATGCAGAGTGTGGGAAAAAGACAATCACAGCCATTTCTTTGATGAAGAGAAATGAAATTGCAGCAATCATGGCCTGCTAACGTAAGCTATTAAGGAAACAGCGGGGGGCAAGGTTTTGTTCACTGTAAGGGAATGCAATATTTATCAGTGCTCATTAGACTGTGCACGTTATATGGTTTTGCTCTTGCTGAAAAAGGCCACTGTACTAAAAATTAAAGTGAACTGCAAAAAGCAAATATGTTTTGTAGCTAGATTGTCAGATAAATTTGTTTCTGAATAGTCAAAGAAGGTGGTGGGGGTGGTTTAGCTGCTAAGTCATCTCTCACTTTTGGAACCTCATGGGCTGAAGCCTGTCAGACTCCTCTGTCCATGGGATTTCCTGGGCAGGAATATTGGAGTGGGTTGCCAGCCCTCCTCCAGGGGATCTTCCTGATCCAGGGATTGAACCTGGGTTTCCTGTATTGCAGGTGGATTCTTTACTGATTGAGTCACCAGGGAAGCTCAGTCAAAGGAGGCTCCTTACTAAATTAAATAGGAGAGGTGATTTTGTTGGGGATTCGATGTGGAAGTGGAGTTAGTTATATGTAATACATCTTTCAAGAAAAAAGAAAAACAAAACCGTATGCCAGTGTTTTCCTCTTTGTTCCTATACTGCAGTGCTATAAAATGGTTAGGTTAGATTAGATTTATTTCAAAAAGCCTTAGGACTCTGGTGTTCCTGAGATCTATGAGGCTATTTGTGCCATCCAATACTAACCCCATTATCATTATTGTCATGTCTGACCATACATATCTTTATATTTTCTCCTGTTCTTACTGTGCTCCAGCCACACTCTCCTCTAGCTATTCCTACAAAATTTGAGGATCATTCAGTTCAGTTCAGTTCAGTTGCTCAGTCATGTCCGACTCTTTGCGACCCCATGAATCGCAGCACGCCAGGCCTCCCTGTCCATCACCAACTCCCGGAGTTCACTCAACCTCATGTCCATCGAGTCGGTGATGCCATCCAGCCATCTCTCCCTCTGTCGTCCCCTNCACGGTTCATGTATTGCTGAAGCCTGGCTTGGAGAATTTTGAGCAGTACTTTACTAGCATGTGAGATGAAGACCACTGCCACCTCAGAAATCCACACTTGCTGTTCTTCTATCTGCAAGTCTCCTATCCCAGGTAGCAACAGTGTATCCCTCACTTTCGAACTCTGCTAAAGGTCACTTTCTTAGTAAGCTCTTCTTTACCAGTCTTAAAATAAGCCTTTCAACTTCTGAAACATTTTGTTCAAGATGGAAAGCAATTGCTGCTAAAATAGAGTAAATGCAACTTTCAGTTCCCAGTAGGCTATGGAAGACTTGTGTTGAAACAACTAGAAAAGATCTACATAAATTTAACAATTATATATTAAAAAAAATCAGAGATGTTTGGAATCAAATAGGACTAGATGAACTAAAATAAGGGATTTTTTTTTAAATCACAGAAAAATAGTGTGAGAGGAAGCAAAACCAGATGATAGAAGCTAGATGAATTTTGAGAGATATCAATTTGGATTGATATCTGACGTAGCAGAGTGAAGAAGGCTAGAAACGCAGTTCTTTCATGTGTGTTGAGAGAGTGGGAAGAGCTAAGTAGTGGGCTGAATGTGTTGCAGAACTATGACAAGACTCTGGATTCAAGACCCAAAAATTTAAGGCAAATCTGTGGAGTAGAGGTGAAAACAGAGGGATTGGTTGAATGTCTGAGTGAAAGAGAGGTTAGACCCTGCCTTAGGCAAGGGCAGATTTTAAGGAGAATAACCTAAGATGAGGATTGTTCCTTTTTAAATTATTTTTAATTGAAGGATAATTGCTTTATGATATTGGTTTCATGTCTGTCATACATCAATATGTGGATTAGCTACAGGTTTATATGTGTCCCCTCCCTCTTGAACCTCTTTCCCACCTTCCACCCTTCTCCACCCCTCTAGGTTGTTACAAGGGGCTTCTCTGTTGGGTGAGATGGTAAAGAATCCACCTGCAATGTGGGAGACCTGGCTTTGATCCCTGGTTCAGGGAGATTCCTTGGCAAAGGAAATGGCAACCCACTCCAGTATTCTTGCCTGAAGAATCCCATGGACAGAGGAGCCTGGCAGGCTACAGTCCATGGGGTCACAAAGAGTCGGACATGACTGAGTGACTAAGCACAGCACAGGTTGTTACAAAGCCCTGGTTTGAGTTGCCTGAGTCATACAGTACATCTCCGTTGGTTTTAAGATGAGGATTCGTATGCGGGTGATTCATTGAGAAATATTTTTAGGAGAAATCTGTAAGGATACAAGGGAAGCAGGATACAGCAGAGGAAGAAGCTGAGCAAAATGTGGTTTGCTGAAATCTAATCTCAGCCTGATGCCATAGGAAGCTGTAGAGGGTAAATGTCACCACAGAATTTTCTCCCCTTCAGGAAAGGAGGTAAGTTTTTGTGCTCTCATATGAGTGGGGCCTGGGCAATATTTTTAATAGCGCTATATGAACTCAAGTAAGCCATATTGATCAATTGATTAACATTTTGAACAGTGGAGCAGAGAAAATACATGTACATACTGGTTTATTATCCATTCAGTACACATGGAGATTCTTCATAGCCTTAAGGCATTACCTTTTCATCTTCAACTCCAGAATCATATATTTGTATTCTAGACTGTCAAATACATCATTTCTGAGTAATTCATATTTTTTACCGAGTGAAAAATGTAGCAATATTGTTGTTTTTCTATTAAAACAATATAAATCTTCTGGCTTCTGAAGTTACTACTACTGTTTATTTAAGGTTAGATCATTTCTCATGGCCCACTGTGATGCTCAGGAATAACAGATATTATTGACTTTCTCAAAGGCTATAACTACACTTTGTTGATGATGAACACAAGTATAAGTCTGGCCAGAGCACACTGGAATGTGTGAATGATATTTTTTTCCCCATCATTCTAGAATTTTAGCATAAAGATAACAAAACATTCTTTTCAACTCTGTCTTCTCTTGGACTCTGTTGGCTATAATCACTGTGTTCATGGTCACGATATTACCTTACCATCCTAATCACTAAAAAGGAGGGAGACAGGGCCCATGGGCAGAGTGAGAAGAGCTATCAGCACAAAGAATGTCCATCTTTTATTCAATATAGCTGAACAACAAACTAGAACAATGCAACCTCACCATGTTAGATAGAGGTGAAAGATTAGAACTGTTAAAAAAAATGACCTTAAATATTTGGGGAGGAAATAGACACAGACACTAGAAGACCATCAGACATGAGATGTAGTTTCTGCAGCAGGCTGATGACACTAAGTATGAACAAAATAAAGAATACCTACTGCCACCCTAACACCACTGGAGTCAGTAGAACAGATGGACGGCTCTGGGGGGAACATGGATGCCAACAGGCAACACATGGGCTCACACACGGGCTCAAGCTCACAGGTCAGTGATAAATCATCAATAGCCAAGAGATCTGATCTCATCTTGTGTCTGATATGAGTGAGTCACCACAAATTAATATTTTGGTAACATTCTGGTGGCCTGAACTCACATGATTTTTAAAATAATGAAATATCTCAGTGGGAACGAGTCACAGACTCACTGCTCTTTTGGAATTGAAGTCAGCCACAGAGACTTCCACAATATACCTTGTTGACCTCACATCAGTGGGTAAGGAAAGTGCCCCAAGGTGAAGAAATGGAATTTATATATAAATATAAAGTTTAGGCTCAGGACTTTACCCATTCCTGAATCTTTCTGGATAATTCTACTAGCCTCAAGTGGCCCAAGACCTAAAGAAAGACCTCTGAAACACAGGAGACACTTGGAACACTGGCTTTCACATCTCCCCTAGCCTCAAGGAAGGATACTGTACTTTCCTTCTCTTTGGAAGCTGAGAAGCCCCATATACAAGCTTTTCAGAGACCAAAGCCTCTATGAATCTATGCCAGTAAATAAGGGTTGTACCTGCAAACAGCCAATTCAACTTTTTCTATAGTTTCGCACTGTTAAGTGTAAATCAATAATCAAAATTTAAAATCTCCTACTTGGAAAAAGAAAAAACGGGAAAAACAAGCAAATTCAAAGACATTGGAGGAAGCAAATAATGCAGGGTAAGCTGAATACTTCAAAACCAGTTTACTCAGAGAAACACAGAGAAAAAATGTTACATATGAATGACAAAAAAATAACTTTATAGAGAAGAACATTATGAGTACAACACAAGGAGTTTTGTATGAATTAAAATAATAGCATCAATATAATCTAAAAAGAAGATTAAATGCTTAGAAGCAAAATAGAAATTTACTCCCAAATAGAACTTAAAGACAAACAGGTAGAAAATAAGAGACCCCAAAAGTCTCATTAAAAAATAAAACAAAGAAAACACTATGAAAGGAAAGGATTAACAGGGAAGGTCAATGCCAAATTAAAAGGGATAGCTATTAATATTAAAATAGGAATGAAATAAATTAACAGAAAATAATAATACAATATAATTTTTCAGAAGCAAAGGATACAAACTTACAGATTGAATTGAAAAGGGCATATGCTAAAGCATGCTATTAGGAAATATCAGGAAAAGAAGGAATAAAGAAAAAGCCTTAAATTCTTCCAGCTTGTAAACAAATAAAGTATAATAGACAAAAGTGATCATAGTAAAGAATTACATATCAGAATTATCAGAGAGTTCCACTTCTATCATCGTTGGATTGTTCAGTGTCTTTTTATGAGGCATATTACCTTGCTTTTCGTTATAAAGTAGATGTTAATTTTCAAAAGGATTACACTTTATCCCATTAAAAGTAATTCAGGTGCTTCACATACTGTCTGATTAAAAAAAAAATGTGGTGTACTTGGACTTGGGTTAATAAATAACATTTTGAAGATGAGAAAGAAGCACATTTTTATCTTGTTAAATTAAAACAGACGATAGATCTACATAATAAAAAGGAGACAAGTAAATTTAACAATTTTACCAAGGAGAATATATCAAGAAATGCTGATGAGGAATATCTCTGACAAGCAAAGAGGAGTCTGTAAAACTGAGCCCACTTCCTCCTTGATGTGAAACAAAATCAGAAAAAAAGGATAAGACAATTAGGCAATCAAGTAACACGTCTGAGAGCTAGGTGGCAAACGGTTGATAATTTAGGCAACCACAAGAACATTATTGTGGAGAAGCATTAATTATATTGACACTTTGAAAGCTGCATTATAGGAAGGTGAAGGATCTGAATAAAACCCTCAAAAGTCTGAAACGTTCAGTTTAAACCGTAACTCTTCCCTTATGTCTGTTTGCAAAACTTGAAACACTCCATCAGGTATAAACAACTTGGCATTCCCTTTCAGCTCAAAAGTACAGGTTGCTACATCACTGAGGGAAGAAAGGTCACATGCATACACGTACACATGACCTGTAATCCGTATAACACCTTAATTTACTATTTTTTTTTCTACCAACAAGCTGGCTTTCTCATTTTCTAAATAAAAACAAAGATTCACTTCTCAGAGACGAATGCCTGATTTACCCCATTCAGTCCTATGATAAAGTAAAAGAGCAAATGTTTGGCTTTCTGCTTAGTCTTAACATTGCCAACTATTTTCCTTTTATTGGTGTTTTTCCATTCCATGAAATCTGCAAAATTTCTTTTTTCTTTCAGGAAGTGAAAGGATATGGCAGGCAAAGATCGCATTAGGCTTTATAAGGACAGAAATTAAAACCCTCGGGGCAGTTTTACAGTTAGTCTTGAGTGATTTCCAGGAGCTTTTTAGAACCAGAAACTTAGGCAATAATTTAGGTCTAGTACTTCTTTAACTCCTTGTAAGTTGTAGTAGAAATGTATTATTCTGAAGTTTAAAATATTCAGCATTTTGACATAAATTTATGACTTTATAGAGCATTTCACTGAAGAAGCAGAATTTGTGTTTTTCCCTATTGCTGTTTTAAATTACATTTAACTGATATTTTAACTGATTTATGGCTGAATTGCTCATTTTTGGAAAAGGGAAGACAAAGACATCTTAGGAATATGTATTTGCAAACATTAAAACAGTAAGTGAACTACAAAATTAAATTAGGAATAATATATTATAGCATGAAATGTACTATAAATTACAAATTTAGCAGTGTGTTCAAAATTGTAAGGCTACTCGTTGAGGAATATGTCAAATCCTGCTGTGAGAAATCCAATTTTGCTATTCAAATCATTTTCTTATCCTAGTAGTAGTCAAAAAGTGTTTTAATTAAAAAATTACAAAATTTAGGGGTGCGAAAGACCTTGCAGATAATCTAATCCCAGAGCATCATTTGATAAAATGGAAAACGAAAACCTTCAATGATCAGACTCTTACCTCTTGCAAAATACAATTTACATGTTAATCTAGCAGGTGCTGGTATTGATATTTACAAGATTCCAAATATTTTATTTGACTGATTTTTCTACTTTCAACTACCTATTTGAATTGACTAATTTGTAGTCAATATTCAAACAAATCTGGAAAAACATATCAACAATTACTCTATCATCATCCAAAAGAGATCTTGCAGAAAATGTTCACTAAGCTTAAATTATCTTATCTTTTTTTTTTTTTTGCTCTCAGATTTATCAATATCTCCAGTAAATGATAACTTCCCACTTCATTTAACCTGCCTCAAAAAGGGCCAAAGGTAGGGAAAAAAATTGTGTCTGAACAATATGTGACTCCATAAACAACTAGATGTCAAGGGAAAACTATGAATAAATAGTGACTCTGTAAACCAAATTAGCATATAAGTTTAAAAGAGGAAAATAGGAAAAAAAAAATTTAAGCTGAGCCAATACCTTTCAAGGGGTAAAAAACAAACCTGTCCATCTCTGCTGAACCCAATTTTGTCTCTTGCCCTATTTGCTGGCAACATGTTTAGAGTTTTGCCTTTTTGTGTGTATGTACTCCTTTATTTCCCGTTATTGTTAGCAGCCCTATCCATTCTTCTAACAATAGAAATCTCAGGAGAACATTTTCCCTAATCCTACTCCCAACTGCTAGTTTGGTTTGTTTATCTACTTTCTTGACTCACAGCCCAAACCTTCTGTATCGGTTTTGTTCCCAACAAGGAGAGCAGGAAGAAGACTCGTATGGCATTTTCAGAGCCATTTGTTATTGTGGCAGTGAGGAATCTGTAACACTCTGCACAGATTGTCAGTTTGTCCTATGATGAGAGAAATGGTAGTTAGACAAATAGAAAATGTGTGGCTTGCTTTCTAAAAACTCTTGTGCGTTTTTACAATCATGATGGAAATGAAAGTGAAAAGAGCCTAGGAAATGAGAGTTAGGAGATAAGTGTTACATCTTCCCTCTTGTTATAAATTTTAATCTCAAAGAGGATAGAAGGAGTTTACAGTTTTGCATGTCTCCATTTAATATGTCTGGCTCATTGATAACCCAACACACAGGTTCCTAATGCCTGCTTAATATGCATATACGACCCTTCTCTGTTTTCTCAACTACAAAGAGAGGAAACAGAGTGAGATTAACGTAAGGTAATCTTCCAGCTCTACCATTCTATCAGATGCTCTATCAAATCAATAAAATAGAGTATATGCCATTATTTGGCTTCATTATAAAGAACATGATAAATCATTTTTACTCTTTTTATTGACGCTGGAATTTTTAGTTTCTGAAAAAAATCTTTCATGACATTCATTTGAAAATGAAATGTACTTTGCTTTGTTGTAGTTAGTTTTAAAGCAGAACTTCCTTAGCTCGATGTTTTCTTTCATTAATCTTTAAAAGAAATTTATATTACTGTAATGTGGAAAGTTGGAAAATAAATTTTGTGGCATGGAAACCCACATTTTTAGTACAAATGCAAAGATAATTTTAATATATTTTCCAGTGTCTTTCATATCCATTTTATATACAATCATGCGATTGCTGCTGCTGCTGCTAAGTCGCTTCAGTTGTGTCCGACTCTGTGGGACCCAACAGACGGCAGCCCATCAGGCTCCCCCATCCCTGGGATTCTCCAGGCAAGAACACTGGAGTGGGTTGCCATTTCCTTCTCCAATGCATGAAAGTGAAAAGTGAAAGTGAAGTCACTCAGTCATGTCCGACTCTTCCAACCCCATGGACTACAGCCTACCAGGCTCCTCCATCCATGGGATTTTCCAGGCAAGAGTACTGGAGTGGGGTGCCTTTGCCTTCTCCAACACAATCATGAGGAATGGTATACTATCATTTCATATTTCCACATATTATGAATTAAATGTTTTCTATGTTGTCTCACAATCCTCAATGCAATTACTATTTGAATGGTTGAAAGTAAAAGTGAAAGTTGCTCAGTCCTGTCCAACTCTTTGCAACCTCTTGGACTGTAGCCTACCAGGCTCCTCTGTCCATGGGATTCTCCAGGCCAGAATACTGGACTGGGTAACCATTCCCTTCTCCAGGGGATCTTCCCAAACCAGGGATTGAATCTATGTCTCCTACATGGCAGACAGATTCTTAATCATCTGAGCCACCACAGAATGTTAAAATGGTGTAATTATCAAGAGGAACTACCCACATTTTCTAGTTTATTTCATACTGTTGGATATATAGAAGGTTTATAACAATTTATTAATAAAAAGTTGGTTCAATTAGTAAGTCTGAGAAACTTTTTTCTATATATAAGATGATTTTCATTTCTAGATAATGAAATTTTGCATAAATCTAAAGTAATTGCAAATCCATGTAGTCATGAATTATCACCTGTTTTTCCCCTCTCCCTGGTGCACTCCTAGACCCATTTTCTTAGTTAATCTAACTTGAAATTTTTCTCTAAGCCTCAGCCTAAAATATCACTTCCTTAGGGAGCCCAGCTCTGAGACTCTACATTATAGGTGACTCCCACAATTAGGTACACCCACAGTACTTCTCTTTGGTGTTTTTAGATGTTACATGTTTAATAGCAGTCTTTTCTAAAAGATTGTAATCATTCTGAAGAAAGGAAGATACATTTCTTGCTCATCACAGTAAGCAGAAGCACCTCCAATAGTGAACTCCTAGTGCCTAGTACATATTTAGCAAATCATAATTTTTAATTTCATTAATAAGAATAAAACTTGTATACATTGATAGGTGACAAAATATTTATGTATGTTTAAAATAACTTTTTTGAAGTATTTTAATTACACCAGCTACTTTTAAGTGAAAGATAATTAAAACTCAAATAGGTTTAATGAAAACAGCCAAAGCCCCCAAAGAAATGACTGTGTTTGAAACAGTAAGTTATGAAAATAAAGACAAACACTTTTTTTTTCTTCACTCACCAGAGGTGGTTTCTTTCTTTCATAAAATCTTTCCCAAATTGCTTTCGACTTTTCTAGTTGGATCCAAGTATGTGTTAGAAGGATCCTTTCAACATTGTTTTAGTATTTTCTCAGGTACATTGTTTGGAATTCCCATGATAAAATGTCCACACAGAAGAAGATGATAAAGTCAGTAATGAAAGGAAAACATTTTACAGAAATTCAAATTAAGAATATCACATGAATGCATTTTGCCAAGAGTGGGAGTATTTCTTTTAAGTGAACTGGGTTTCAAATATGAGCTGCCAAAACAATAACAAAAAAAATGAAAATTCATGCAAGATTTTGGCATCATGTGCCTGTGCTTTTTTAAATGAAGTTCCATAGAATCTTGGGGTTATTTGCAGGCCACTCTAGGGTATAAGATGAAGACTCAGTGAGGTGGTCTTACTCCTCCTAGTATATTTTCATCTTTTTTAAAAATACTGAACTTTAAATGTAAAAGTTTTCTTGGTAGAGTTTCTACCACTAACGTATTTTTTTCCCCCTCTAAAAGATTTGAGAGAAATTAATATTTGACTTTGCTGGTGGCTCAGACAGTAAAGCAGACGGAGGAGTCTGGTAGGCTATAGCCCATGGGGTCGCAAAGAGTTGGACAAGACTGAGGTACTAAACTTTCTTTTCTTTCAAATATTTGATTAAATACTTAAATTCATTATTTCTTTCCTATAGTGTTTATAAACATAAATTTTATGGCTAGTAATGTGATATCTAATAGGAATAGAAGATGAATAAAACATGACTGTTGAAAATAGGAGACACATATGTAAATTTCATTGATATATTCAGTTCAGTTCAGTCACTCAGTTGTGTCCGACTCTTTATGACCCCATGAATTGCAGCACGCCAGGCCTCCCTGTCATTACCAACTCCCAGAGTTGACTCAGACTCACATCCATCGAGTCAGTGATGCCATCCAGCCATCTTATCCTTGGTCATCCCCTTCTCCTCCTGCCCCCAATCCCTTCCAGCATCAGAGTCTTTTCCAATGAGTCAACTCTTTGCATGAGGTGGCCAAAGGACTGGAGTTTCAGCTTTAGCATCAGTCCTTCCAAAGAAATACCAGGGCTGATGTTCTTCAGAATGGACTGGTTGGATCTCCTTGCAGTCCAAGAGACTCTCAAGAGTCTTCTCCAGCACCATGGTTCAAAAGTATAAATTCTTCGGCACTCAGCCTTCTTCACAGTCCAACTCTCACATCCATACATGACCACAGGAAAAACTATAGCCTTGACTAGACGGACCTTAGTAGGCAAAGTAATGTCTCTGCTTTTGAATATGCTATCTAGGTTAATATATTAGTTATGTGAAAAGTGCTGTGGGAAAATAGGAATAATGCTGCCTTGGAAAAATAACTAAAAGCTTCAAATTTGAGCATGTTCTGGATGGATAGAGAACTTCAAAGTAGAGAAAGTATGCAAGGGTATTGAAGACCAATTCATGAAAAGAACATAGTCGAAGATGAACAATTCATGTTGAAGAACGTGGACAGATTGTGAAAAATTCCCTGAGGCCAAATTCTAGGATATGTGATGTCATGTTGGAAGAAAAACATTTGGAAAGGTAATTTGTGGGGGCATATTTTGAAGAAATGTAGGTTTCAAGAATACTATGAAAGAAAAAAGAGGAAAAAAAAAACCCAACACTGAACTGGGAGACAGAAGAGTTCTTTCTTAGGTTTTATGTTAAGGACACCATATAACACTATCAAAATAATACAGATGAGAATTAAAGAGGCCTTAAATCATAAGAAGTGTACCATAAGAGTACAGAATGCAGAATAAACTGATGAGCAATTTCTGAAACAGGTTATATAGAAATTTATTACTGGTTGTGAGTAGCAAAGATGAAAAAAGTATGATTTTAAATAATCTCACTTGAAAGGAAATCCTGCAGGGTCATAGAGAGGCGATAGAGAGCAATTTAAGAGACAGATCTAGGCTTGTACACTGACTCAATCTCATTTGCTACTCAAGTGATTTTTTAAAATTTATTTTTATTGGGGCATAACTGCTTTAAAATGTTGTTAGTTGCTGCTATACAATGAAGTGAGTCAGCTAAGTGTATGTAAACATCCCCCTTTCTTGGTCCTCCATCCCATGCTCCCATCCCATCTGTCTAGATTACCACAGACCACTGAGCTAAACTCCCTGAACTATAGAGTCGATTTCTACTAGCTATCTGTTTCACATGTGGCAGTACAATACATCAGTTCCAATCTCCTAATTCACCCTACTCCCCAACCCATGTCTCAGAAATAAAACCATACACCTGTGGTCACCTAATCTATGACAAAGGAGTCAAGAATATACATTGAAGAAAAGACAATCTCTTCAACATGTGGTGCTGGGAAAGCTGGACTGCTGTTGCTGCTGCTAAGGCACTTCAGTCGTGTCCAACTCTGTAAGACCCCATAGACAGCAGCCCACCAGGCTCTTCCGTGCCTGGGATTCTCCAGGCTAGAACACTGGAGGTGGTTGCCATTCCCTTCTCCAATGCATGCAAGTGAAAAGTGAAAGTGAAGTCGCTCAGTCGTGTCTGACTCTTAGTGACCATATGGACTGCAGCCTACCAGGCACCTCTGTCCATGGGATTTTCCAGGCAAGAGTAATGGAATGGGGTGCCACTCTAGGGAAAAGATGGACAGCTACATGTAAAAGAATGAAGTTAGAACCCTCTTTAAACCACACACAAAAATAATCTTAAAATGGATTAGAGACTCAAATGTAAGACCAGACACTATAAAACTCAGAAGAAAACATAGGCAGAACACTTTGACATAAATCACAGCAAGACCTTTTTAAATTCACCTCCTAAAGTAGTGAAAATAAAAACAAAATAAACAAATGGGAAATAACTAAACTTAAAAAGATTTTGCACAGCAAAGGAAACCATACACAAGACAAAAGCACAACCCTCAGAATAGAAGAAAATATTTGCAAACAAAGCACCTGTCAAGTAATTATAGACAAATTTCTTCACCTTTGTAAGGCCCAGTCTCCTAAACTGATTAAAACAAATGTTTTTGTGAGTACTCAAATGTCTTAAAATGTGTTGCATAGTATCTAGCACACTGTTAAGTGTTCATTAAACCTTTAATACTATCATTATTGGTTCAGAGGCCAATATTTTATGTAAAGTCATAAAATCCCCTATTCTTTATGCCAAGGGGTTGACCTTTACTTTTCCAGTATATTAGATGTGACTATCTAGACATGCACATAACAATCCTCCTTCCTTTATTCTATTGTTCCAAATGATGGTATTGCAGTGGATTTAACAAATATTTACTCAATTCCAAATACATTTCTGGTACCCTTTCAGGACACCTACATTAAAAGGGCAAGACTCAAAAAAAAAAAAAAAAAGAAAGAAAGAAAGAAAGAAAGAAAAGGACAGAGAAAATGAATAGACTTTTTTTTTAAACCAAGGAAGACATGCACATGGCCAACAGGTACCTGAAAAGTGTTCAATATCACTAATCATCAAGGAAATACAAATCAAAACCACAGTGAGTTATCATTTCACACCTCGTAAAATTAGCAAAAAGACAAGAGATAACAAGTGTTGAGGATGTGGGAAAAAAGGAACACTTGTACACTGTTGGTGGGAATGTAAATTGGTGCAGCAACTATGGAAAACAGCATGGAGATTCCTCAAAATATTAAAAAATTACTCTATGATCCAGTAATTCCACTTTGGGTGTATATCCATAGGAAACAAAATCACTGTTGCAGAGATATGCACATGCCTAAGTTCACTGAAGCATCATATACAGTACTCAAAACATGGGAACCACCTAAAAGTCCATCCACAAATTAATGAATAAAGATAATGTGGTATATATGTATATTATACAATGAAATATTAATCAACAACAACAAAGAAGGAAATCCAGTCATTTGTGATAACATGGATGGACTTTGAGGGCCTTACCTTGAGAGAAATAAAATAAAGACAAATACAATGTGATCTCACTTATATGTGTAAAGTTAAAAGGAAAAAAGAAAAGAACTCATAGAAACAATGGGAAGCTTGGTGGTTGCAACAGGTGGGAGGTGGAGGATGAAGGAAATGAGTGAAAGTAGTCATAAGGTATAAACTTCTAGTTCCAGAATTAAGAAGTTCTTGGAATGTAACGTACAACAAGTTGACAATAGCAAATGATACTGTATTATATATTTGAAAATTGCTAAAAGGATAAATCTTTCAAGCCCTTACCACAGCAAAATAAATAAATAAATAAATAAGTATAACTAGAAGAATTGATGAATGTTAACTAAACTTACTGCAGCAATCATTCACTATATAGCTGGGAGCCAGCATGGGGAATCCCTCCTATGGCAAAGGTCATGAGGAAAGGGGCCTGACAAACGCAAAGGTGGGATGAGGCCTCAGGGGTTCCCCTGGAATTTCTTAAGCATCTACCCCCAAAACCAGAGTCTGCCTGCTTTACTGTGTTATGCTTTCCACCCACTCTTCTGACATTAACAGGGGCCTGTCCCCCACCGCTTTCCTCTAAAAGGAGTTAACTTAGAGCTCCAGTTAATAAGTCTCCTGGACGTAACAAGAGTGTTTCAATCCAAAAACCCTTCTGATGGCTTTCTAGCCTGCCTGACAGGTTTGTCCGGACTCTTACAGCTACAGCTACGCATGTGACTGTTTACAGCCTCCTGACTGTGAGAGGTACAGGAAGCGTAAAACATCCTAGGAATGTAGGGCCTTCTGAGGAGTCAAAATCACTAGAGTAGAACTGATTAAGGGTTTCATTGTTGAGCCAATACTTGCTGCCAAGTTTTCATATCTTTTATATGTTGATATAGTTCGCATGTAGAAAAACAGGTAGTAGCCCTGGCATTAGCAACATTAGATCTTTGAGTCAAGTACTTTCTTTATTATAACCCACTGCACCTTTGCTCTATAGGAATGTAACTTTATTTAGTATTTTAAGGGTGATGCACATTAAAGAAAAAAACTTCAAGGGAAAATGAGTTTTCTGGTTGATAGACATTTGTCTAGGAAGAGAGCCATAAAAGTGTTAACAGGCCTCTTGGCCAGAAGATAATGTAAATCACTTGAGACCTTTCGTATATGGGAAGGTATGCAAAAGGAACAGAGAAGGCAATGGCACCCCACTCCAGTACTCTTGCCTGGAAAATCCCATGTATGGAGGAGCCTGGTAGGCTGCAGTCCATGGGGTTGCTAAGAGTCGGACAAGACCAAGCAATGTCACTTTCACTTTTTGCTTTCATGCATTAGAGAAGGGAATGGCAACCCACTCCAGTGTTCTTGCCTGGAGAATCCCAGGGATGGGGGAGCCTGGTGGGCTGCTGTCTATGGGGTCGCACAGAGTCAGACACAACTGAAATGACTTAGATTATGCAAAAGGTAAGCCTGGTCTCAATAAGGGTCAGGACTGCTGCCCCTGCATAACTCTGCATATTCCATTATTTCTTTATGTACAACTTCGGGTATATAAGCTGCCTTTGAAAATAAAGTTGTGGGTCTTACACCGATGCTTGGCTCCCCCATGTCATTCTTTTCTTATTCTCCCTTTTCAGGCTGAATTCCCATCTGGAGCATAGAGGCTAGCCATGTCTACTTATTTGCCTGGGCTTCTAAGACCCACGCAAGAGAGAGCCCAAGGTGGGGCACCCTCCATTATTTAAGTGGGCACCTGTGGTCTATGTACACGGTGCAAGTTCCTTGTCTCAGAACTTTATTGGCTGTCTATGTAAACCAAGGAATTTCAGCCTCTTTTCTCCTCTATTTTCTCTACTACACTATTCTTTCCTAATCTCTTTTTACATCTCTAAACAAATAAATCTCTCCTTCCCGACTCCATCCCCACTTGAAATTCCCTGGATCCACTGGGGCTGGACCACAACAATATACATATATATATCAGTAAATTGAGTCGCTCAGTCTGTTCAACCCTTTGAAACACCATGGACTGCAGCATGCCAGGCTTCCCTGTTCATCACCAACTCCTAGAGCTTACTCAAATGCATGTCCATTGAATCAGTGATGCCATCCAACCATCTCATCCTATGTCGTCCCCTTCTCTTCCCACCTTCAATCTTTCCCAGCATCAGGGTATTTTCCAATGAGTCAGTTCTTCAAATCAAGTGGCCAAAGTACTGGAGTTTCAGCTTTAGCATCAGTCCTTCCAATGAATATTCAGGACTGATTTCCTTTAGGATGGACTGGTTTGATCTCCTTCCAGTCCAAGGGACTCTCAAGAGTCTTCTCCAAAACCACAATTCAAAAGCATCAATTCTTTGGTGCTTACATTTCTCTATAGGCCAACTCTCATATCCATAAATGACTACTGGAAAAACTATAGCTTTGACTCAATGGACCTTTGTTGGCAAAGCAATGTCTATGCTTTTTAATATGNTTGGTGATGGACAGGGAGGCCTGGCGTGCTGCAATTCATGGGGTCGCAAAGAGTTGGACACGACTGTGCAACTGAAGTGAACTGAACTGAAGCTAATACATAGTTATGTGTTACTTATACTCAAATAAAAATGGAGAAAATAAAGGGGAAAAAAGATAGAACTTATCCAAGAAAACATAAATAATCAAGCAAACAAAAACACTCTATTTCAGAACTTGTCTAACCATATAATTTGTAAACAATATCTGAATCATGTCAAATAATTTAAAAACAATTAAAACATGAAAGTAGTGGTCTTTCAAAAAGAATGGCCAGGAGGGGTCTCTTTGAGGCATTCTGAAGAGGATAGAGATTGATATTGCAATGAATATGAGTCCTATAAAATGTGCTTGAAGATTACATGAGGCAATGTGTTGATCTCGTCTTCAGGAAAACGGAGAGAGCTAATCTAGACCCATTTAATAGAGGGGCATAAAGTCTACATATCCAAGTGCTAAGTTCTCTATCTTTCTGTATTACTAATTTTTGAAACAGAAAAACCTGGATAAGCTGCACTCTATTTGTCTTATATTTAGTTTTGTTCTTTCTAGTTGATACATAAGATCATTGGGATTTTGGCATTTGTCACATTCACTGAAGCTAAATGAGGGCCTCCCAAAATCTGAGAAACACAAGAAATAGGCTAAAATCCATCAATCATTGTCTGAGTATATGAATATGGTGCCACAGGTTTATGAGGATAAGACAGGAGGCTTTCAAGGGAAAAGTTTTAAATAAGGAGTGAAAACAGCAGAGGCAAGCTGATGACTCCATCTCCCAATTCTCTTGGCATCACTCTGCCAGGAAGCTGTAGGGACTTGAAGAACTTAAATGTGACCATTACAAAAGAATCTCCTGTAATTTACATGTAACTTGTTCATTCTTGACCAATTCTTGATCTAGAGCAAGAGATGTTCAAGAACCATACCATGAAAAAACCACCTTCCCAACTTCTACTTACAAGATTTGCAGCTATTTATTTTCAAAGGCATAGTCTGGAGCCTGAGTCCCAGAGACTATGCAATAAAAAGCTAGTAATTATTATAATCCAGGAATAAAGATATCTCTATTTGTGTTTATTTTCAATATTGAAGATATGTGTGTGTGTGTGTGTGTGTGTGTGTGTGTAGAGAGAGATGTGTTAATATGTTTTTTAAGGCAGTATAAAAGATAAGTGTGCTGCTGCTGCTGCTGCTAAGTCGCTTCAGTCGTGTCCAACTCTGTGAGACCCCATAGACGGCATGCCACCAGGCTCCACCATCCCTGGGATTCTCCAGGCAAGAACACTGGAGCGGGTTGCCATTTCTTTCTCCAATGCATGAAAGTGAAAAGTGAAAGTGAAAGTGAAGTCGTGTCTGACTGTTCGCGACCTCATGGACTGCAGCCTACCAGGCTCCTCCATCCATGGGCTTTTCCAGGCAAGAGTACTGGAGTGGGGTGCCATTGCCTTTTCTGGATAAGTATGCTAGACACCACTTTTCTTCAGTTATCACATAATCCTATCTTTCATATACCCTGTGTCAATTTTTGGTCTCCCAATGTCAACAGAACCAATCATTTCACAAATTTCTTCAATCTGAGTGCTGTTGTGATATTTTACAGGAGCAGTTCATTTGTTTCTAACATTTTATCAGAACTTAGACAGCTTAATTCACACAGTGCTGAATTTAGCCCTTCTTTTATAAGTTTCAGCATACAATACTGAAGGGGTGAGATGGCTGTTGGCCTCAAACGACTGATTTCTACTCAACAAGGCATAAAGGAACAGAACTCCTGGGCAACTTGATATGAAATGTGTCATCCACAGGTCAACAGACTGCAACCACTCAAACTCATTTGTTTAGGCCTGATTAAGTCCAGCAGGGGGAGTATGAAAATGAATTCAAAAGGATCAAATAAGAGAGAAGTATCAGGGAAACCAAGTATTGTACGCTTTCATTTCCTCCTACAATAGGAAGCTGTTGCCCTGAGCTGTCAGGTTCATGAACTTGCTAACAGCTTTTTATAGGAACAGTGTGCTTTCTACATTTGATCTGAAAGAGACGTATCTGAGTGTTCACCAGTGTCCACCAGCATCCTGAATTGTGGCAGCATGGAACTCTTCACTGTCTGACATTTAAAAACTGGCCTTGGATACCAATGTTTTGTGTGAGGCAAACCTACTGTACTCCCAATCCTTCCTTGAAAAGGTTGACAAGAAAACCCAAATGAGACCATGTTTCACTGTCTGGTTGTCACTGTACAACTGACTGCAAGTTGAGTTTGGGAGGGGAATGGGGTCAGGAAAGAAAAAGATAAAGCAGTTGATTAAAGCACTCATATCAATAAGAAAAGACTATTTTTCTTTGATATATAAAGTGATACTTATCACTAATAAGGGACACATGATATTTTAATAAAGCATCATTTCTGTTTTAAATACTGAAGTGCTTGATTTATGTGCTTTTATCAGTCCTTTTTTGTTTGGTTTTCGTTCCACTTGTCTTTTAGACGTTTTGGGAACAAAGGGGCTCAAGTAGATGAAGAGTCTATGTTGCCCCCTAGTGGAATGCAATGTTATAACCAGGATCTCCTTTTGGAGTTGGAATTCCTGCACTTGTGCTGGAGTCCATCTTTGGATGGCACATATCCTCTGGCTCAGTCTTTTAAACTGAATGAGCCGAGCAAAATTTTCACCTTGCCTCACATTCAAAATTTACTAGACTTTGAATGATTTTCTTTTTTAAAAAATATTTTTAATTGGAGGATAATTGCTTTACAATGTCGTGTTGGTTTCTGCCATACCTCAAAGTATACATATGTGCCCTCTATCTTGAACCTCCGTCCTACCTACTCTAGGTTGTCATAAAGCACAGGGTTGAGCTCCCTGTGTCAAACCAAATTTCCACTGGCTATCTGCTTTACATATGGTAGTGTATATGTTTCAGTGTTACTCTCTCAATTCACCCCATTCTCACCTTCCCTTGCTGTGTCCAGAGTCTATTCTCTATGAACACTTTTCTTCCTTTCTCTTAGTCATGGTTTCCTCATTCATAAAACGGGAATATCTAATACCACTTATTTCAAGGGGTTGCTATGAGAACTAAATCTGATAATGTAGGTGAAATCCATTGAACAATGCCAAACAAGAGTAAAGACTCAGTAAAAAGCTTACTCTAATAATAAGTAATAGTAATATTAGTTGAAAACTCATATATGTGAAAAAAAAAAAAAAAGCTACAGAGATTTTCCTACAGAGTCTGCCATTTATTCTGGTGAAGAAAGCTCAATTGGTATGATTTGTGAAAGTTGAAATCAACAAGGGTCCTACCTGTTTCCACTGCTTTCACTTAGCTGCTTCACAACTGAACTCTATACACACTCTGGCAAAATTGCTCTGCTTGGAATGAACTGGTGGGCCATGAAATGTTCACAGTGTGGTTCAGGACCAAACACATGATTNTGGTATGATTTGTGAAAGTTGAAATCAACAAGGGTCCTACCTGTTTCCACTGCTTTCACTTAGCTGCTTCACAACTGAACTCTATACACACTCTGGCAAAATTGCTCTGCTTGGAATGAACTGGTGGGCCATGAAATGTTCACAGTGTGGTTCAGGACCAAACACATGATTAAATTCTCGTATCTTTTGAGAAACTGCCACTTTTGAAAGGCCACACAAAGTGACAGAAGTAATATGGAGACAAGTCTTTTTTCACATGGCACTGACAGATAGATATAAAATATCTATCCGAATAATTAATTCCTCAGCTGCCTCTGCCACTTACTCTCCAATAGATAATTCCATTAAATATGTGCTGAGCGCATATGTTAGAGGCGCTTTGCTGCAATTTACACACGTTGGCTCCTGACTTCTTTTATGAAATTTAAATGGCGAAAAGAGATAAACACTCTGATTATCTATGTGTCTGATAAATGAATGCCGCCACAAAATTTTACAGCTCAAAAGGTTATTTACTTAAGTGAGATTTTCTGTGTGCATTGAAAGGTCAGATGTTTTTTCTTCCATGGCTGTGAAATTGCTTCTGCTTTTTAGCAAATCTTCTAAGACGGCTCTTCTCCTTGCAGTGTTGACAAGGACACAAGAAGGATGTGGCCTGAGGAAATCAAATGAGCAGCATAAAATCCTGGCTGGAATCGCAGGCAGCCTACAGTTTGTGGTTTTTGAAAGTCTGTCAAAAAAGTTGCGTAATATGAAAGTGGAGACAGGACTTCTGAACAAAAATCAATAGCTGGATCTTTTGAACTGCCCATGTACAAAGTTCTAATGAAAATGTCCTTGAGGGGAGTTTTAATAGTGGACTTTGAGATCAGCTTCACCACTGGTCTGATAGCAGTACAGAGCATTTGAAGTTTTCAAAGAATTCAAGCCCTGGAAAGTTTGGCTCAAACACTGAGGATGTAAATGCCTCTGAGGGGTCTGAGAAATAGCAACCCACCGCTGAAGAATATACGATGTATGTGGTTCCTGAACCATGTCAAATTTTAGCCACAGGATACAATTTACTTCAAGGGGCTTGATAGCTCTCTAAAAAGCTGCACTCCACGTTCAAACTAATAATTGATCAGGCACCAGGTACCACGTAGTAAGGGCTTAGAGGTGACTAAAAATAAATCACCTGGGAGAGCTGATTAGATGATCATTTTTCTAAATAGATTTTATTTAATCTTCTGACCAGATGAGTACTTATATCATATTCATTGATAGTTTTTCTTTTTTGCTTTCATTTTTTTTTCTTTAAAAACATACTTATGTATCTCAATTCAAGCTAGAAAATTATTCATGACTGTAGAAATCACCATGGTAGCACCGATGTACAAATCAGAGGTTAACATTTTAGGTCACTTACTGCCAATTCTTTTGTTTTCTCATCTCTGAATCTTAAAAACAGAAATATCCATTAGTTGTGGATGAAAATTTCTTACTTAATAGATTGAGAAATTTCAAACAAATAACCAAAATAACATGTACTAGCGTTTACAAAATCTGCTCTCCAAAATTGGAAGTGTTTCAGTTCTCAATTGAGCTGCTTTTGGAAAATTTATACTAAAGCGATGCTTGAAAATATCAACCTACTCACTCATCAAAGGCAAGCAAAAATGTTTTGTTTGTTTTTGGTGGAGTGAGTGATAAAGAAAGTATTTTTTTTCTGTTGTTCCCCACTCCGGCAAATCTCCCTATTCCATTAGGGCAATGTCTTAAAAATAAAATCATCAACTAATACTTATGTGATTATAAAACTGAACTATTTATTTTAATGTTAGGTAAGCATCACTATGAACAAAGCTAGTGGAGGTGATGGAATTCCAGTTGAGCTGTTTTAAATCCTGAAATATAATGCTGTGAAAGTGCTGCACTCAATATGCCAGAGAATTTGGAAGACTCATCAGTGGCCACGGGGCTGCAAAAGGTCAGTTTTCATTCCAATTCCAAAGAAAGGCAATGTCAAAGAGTGCACAATTGCACTCATCTCACACGCCAGTAAAGTAATGTTCAAAATTCTCCAAGCCAGGCTTCAGTAATACGTGAACCGTGAACTTCCAGATGTTCAAACTGGTTTTAGAAAAGGCAGAGGAACCAGAGATCAAACTGCCAACATCTGCTGGATCATTGAAAAAGCAAGAGAGTTCCAGAAAAGCATCTCTTTCTGCNAGAGTCCCTTGGACTGCAAGGAGATCCAACCAGTCCATTTTAAAGGAGATCAGTCCTGGATGTTCATTGGAAGGACTGATGCTAAAGCTGAAACTTCAATACTTTGAATACTTTGGCCACTTGATGTGAAGAACTGACTCATTGGAAAAGACCCTGATGCTGGGAGGGATTGGGGGAAGGAAGAGAAGGGGACAACAGAGGATGCGATGGCTGGATGGCATCACAGACTCGATGGACATGAGTTTGAGTAAACTCTGGGAGTTGGTGATGGACAAGGAGGCCTGGTGTGCTGCGATTCATGGGTTTGCAAAGAGTTGGACACGACTGAGCGACTGAACTAAACTGAACTCACTGAAATGTGCTATAGTTAATTTGTTAATATTATAACCTAGATAGAAATGTTGGGAGAAGCAGTGGCAACCCACTCCAGTACTCTTGCTTGGAAAATCCCATGGATGAAGGAGCCTGGTAGGCTGTAGTCCATGGGGTCGCTAAGAGTCGGACACAACTGAGTGACATCACTTTCACTTTTCACTTTCATGCACTGGAGAAGGAAATGGCAACCCACTCCAGTGTTCTTGCCTGGAGAATCTCAGGGACGACGGAGCCCGGTGGGCTGCCGTCTATGGAGTCACACAGAGTCGGACATGACTGAAAGGACTTAGCAGATAGAACTGTTACTTTTTGTTACTATTAGTTATTTGCTCAAAGTCACTAAACTATATATATATATGGCTAAACCATATTGCTGTTGCTATTGTTTCCTTTTTTTTCCTACTAATTATCCTGAAACAAGTTATTTGAAGTTAATAGATTATTTTAAACACAGAGTTTATTTGTTCTACACTGGAACTTGAACCCACACTGACTCCTGTCTGACCTCAAGCTCTCAGGGAACTCTCAGCCAAGCTGCCTCTGAAGACTCCATGATCAGCTGTTCAGACTCCATCAAACACAGCTCAAATTGCATCACCAAATGGTTCTGTGTTCGAATTCAGCAGCTAGGAGTGATGCTTTGTGTCTTAGGGTTGGTTACTGTCTTAGATGGGGCTCCTGAGAAGTAGCGTCTAAGACAACGGGCCTCCTGTAGGTGATCTACTGAGAAAGTGCTCTGAGAACAAAACCATCATCCACAGACTGGTAGGGAAAAGAAAGGAGAGGAAAAAAAAGACACATGGAATGAAACCAAGAAAAGATAAGGAAATTATGAAAATCTCATCTCAGATTTGATTCCAGAGGGAGCTCTGGAGCATGAGGAATACCATAGTTTTTCCACCTTGTCAGGAGGGGGCTGGGCATTAACAGTCATATTGACTATTGGGCACCATGGTTGGGGCTGGGGGTGGGTAGGGAGGGGAGTATACTTGCTGATATCTCTGTGTGTAGTGACTCCCACTGGGGAAGGGTACTTCAGCAGAGAAAAGTGTTTCTATGAGCCATTCAGTAATAATCAAGGTAGCTGGGGGAAAAGTTGTCCTGTCCAGCAAACAGGATATGGGATGGGCATGACAGCACCTTCTATAGGGAGGAAGAGAAGATAGGAGTCTGGCTGAAATATGACATCTTCAGCGTACTTGGTTTTCCAGTGTGACTACCAGTAATCTGTGGGATGAAACTAGCTCCAAGTCCAAAACGAATGTTCTCTTTCATTAAATGTTTCTTAACATTTTTAGATCTCAAGAATCTCATTAGTAAGATCTGTGTTGTGGACCAGATTGTCTTTATGGTGGACTGTCACTTTTTAAATTATTGTTCAATAATCAGAATTTTCTCCCTAGAATAATTTCTTTTTTCTCTCCACAAACAAATTGTTTAGTTAATCTGCAATTCTTGTGTCTAGGGTCTAATGATCAGTTTCCTAAAAATAAGAATTAGGTTCCCTGAAGGAACAGGAATTTCTCTTTTATCTATGGGAATAATCTTCTCCTTATGCACTACCTGCTATTCACATCTGCTTAGATTTTATGAAGCTATTGCAGACTCACTGTCTTATCTATCTATAATATTTCTACTAAAATTGGCCCCAAGAAATACATTGTTGGATCAGAAGAGTATCATTATTTTCCCTGACAATCAATTCTGAGGGCAAGAATCATTTTGGAGGCATATTCTTCCAGCTTTTATCACATCACACTTTCCTTCACACATTTCCAGTTATCGCTGTCACCTGGGATCATGCACTTTATCCATGGTGCCTATGAAACCAAGGAGCCACTCTTTTCCCCTGACCCACCGTACATACTGCTGCAAGATGCCTTTCCACTTCATCATTTTATGAAATTCCCTCCAGTATAAACAGGAAATAAACAAATGTTTTTTTAAAAAAGCATTTCCACACATACACACACACAAGGTAACTATGTGAGGTTCTGGATATGCTGACTGCTTTAATATGGTAATTACTTCACAGTGCACAGGTACACCAGAACATCAAGTTGTACATTTTTGGTTCAGTTCAGTAGCCAACTGTGTCAAACTTTTTGTGACCCAAAGGACTGCAGCACACCAGGCTTCCTTGACCATCACCAACATCCAGAGCTTCCTCAAACTCATGTCCATCGAGTAAGAGATGCCATCCAACCATCTCATCCTCTGCCGTCCCCTTCTCCTCCTGCCCTCAATCTTTCCCAGCATCAGGGTTTTTTCCAATGAGACAGTTCTTTTTATCAGGTGGCCTAAGCATTGGAGCTTCAGTGTCAGCATCAGTCCTTCTAATGAATATTCAGGACTGATCTCCTTTAGGATGGCCTGGTTGGATCTCCTTGCTGTCCAAGGGCCTCTCAAGAGTCTTCTCCAACACCACAGTTCAAAAGCATTAATTCTTTTGTGCTTATTTTCTTTATAGTCCAGCTCTCACATCCATAGATGACTCCTGGAAAAACCATAGCTTGACTAGATGGACCTTTGTTGGTCAAGTAATGTCTTTGCTTTTTAATACGCTTTCTAGGTTGGTCATAACTTTTCTTCCAAGAAACAAGCGTTTTTTAATTTCATGGCTGTAGTCACCATCTGCAGTGATTTTGGAGCCAAAAAAAATAAATAAATAAAGTCTGTCACTGTTTCCCCATCTGTTTCCCATGAAGTGATGGGACCAGATGCCATGATCTTCATTTTCTGAATGTGGAGCTTTAACCCAACTTTTTAACTCTCCTCATTCATTTTCATCAAGAGACTCTTTCCTTCTTCTTCACTTTCTTCCATAGGGTGGTGTCATCTGTGTATCTGAGGTTATTGATATTTCTCCTGGCAATCTTGATTCCAGCTTGTGCATATATAACAATTTCTATTTATCCATTATATTCCAATAAAGTTAGAGAAATAAAATGTTAAAAAGGAATACACTAAACCCTAAAATTATCTTAACTTGGCATCCAATGACTTTCAAAAAATAAAGTACTTCCATGCCATGTTTACAACTTTATTTAAAAAATAGAAGGTACACTACTGGGTTGAAAGCACATAAGACAAAGACAGAGTGGTTGGAATTGCCTATTTATGAGTAATTGCTGTGTGGTCCTGGTCAATTGACTTCATTTTTCTGTTTAATTTCCTCTACTATGAAATAGAGATAATAAAAGTACCTACCATAGAGGAATTTCCTGAAAGTTAAAAGAGTTAATAAATGTCAAGTGTTCAGGTTAGTGTATGACACACAATAAGGACTCAACAAAATTTATTAGTATTATCAACTATTTTCTCAGTTTTGATCAAACTGGTCTATGAAATACTATATAATATTTCTTAAGCTTTTCAAACATCTCTTTCATTGTTAATTCTTTCAACAGCTACTTATTGAGTGTCTAATTTGTATAATATATACAATACCAGTTTAGAGGTATAAAAAACAAAAAGGGACCATGCCTTTACATCACTGCAATCTAAAACAAATGCAGACATTATTAATAAGAATTGCCAATAAACGTCCACATCCTCATATTATGTTCTTGCTCTCTCTCTGCTGGACTGCCTCCCTCCCTGCTCTCTCTGTATTGATTTCTAACCTATTTTTAAAGGCCTAGTTCAAAGTCGAGGAATTTATTTCCTTGAAAGGGTACTCCTGTCAAAACAAAATTTTTGCATTGAGTATTCCTAGAGAAATTATGTTCTATTTCATCATGGAGTGACTAATTTATATATTGTCTATACTTTCTTTCAAAATTAACTTAGAACATTATTAGACCAAGTCAAGATAGTCTCTTGTGTCCTTGTTCAGGTTCCGATCAGTATCTGGAATAGGAACTGTGGAAAGTATATTAATTGGAAAGCAATCAGTCCTTCAATCTATAACCTCAGACAAATATTGTAGCCCAATTGCCGATTGCCACAGATACTTTCTACCTTGCTTTGTAGACATGAACTAATAGTGTTGGTAGAAAAGAAAGAATGTGACTGACTCAAATCTATTCCTGGAAGCGTGTCAGACCCTTGGCAAAGGAGGACTTCAAGAAGAAGAACCAGAGGATACTGCAGATTAACTCTGATTTTTTCCAGTGTGAAACAAGAGGCCCTTGTCACTGAAGGTGTAGCCTTGCTAAGAGGGAGCTCTTCAGGATGGTGAAGAGTTTGTCTAGCTTAGAGCTGGCCAAACAGATTACAAGGACCTAGGATAAAGAGTATCATTAACTTCAGATCTTGTGCAAGCAAAGGGATTTCCTAGCACATCTATATCGCTTGCCAAAGAAGCAGAATTCTGGCCTGCCACATCAGCTATCACTCTTACTTCTTAGCTCTGGCTCAAGATTCATGCCTTTATTTGGTCTGATCCTATTTGCTGGCCATGTGTATGACGTTGGTCTTGAAATTCCTCTCGTATCACTTTGCCATCTCTTCTCCACGCCATCCCCTCATTCTGAGAGCTTTGAATTCTCCTTGGATCATCTCAGTTTAACTCCAGATGGAAATTCCCAAAGATCTGAGGGGAGGGGGGCTACTTTAGTCAGACACTGTTCTAGGAACATGGGCTATAACCAAGAACCGAAGAGGCAATGCTCCTACCCATAGGGACCCAGACTCAATAGAGGGAGGATAAAACAGGCAAATTATTAAATATATAATATAGTACATGCAAGGGCTTATAAAAGCTGGAGGGAAAGAGACAGGATAAGAGGTTGTAGAATGCCAACTTGATGGCATGCTCTGTAGGGCGTGATACTATTTTATATGGAGCAATCTGGGAAGGCCTCTTTTAATAGAGTAGTTAAGAATCCAGGACCTAGAATCACGTTTCCTGGATGTGAATCCCAGATCCATTGTGAACTAGTCTTATCATCTTTGGAAATGCTGTATTTTATTTTTTTTATATTTTAGTCTTTTAGTTGGAAAATGTGAATATAAAATGACATCAAATGCATAAAGTTACTGTAAGGATTAAAGGAGATGATGGATGTATAGCACTTAGCAAAGGGGCACAGTATATACTAAGTACCTCACACCCACTCATCGTTACTGTTACTGGGTCACATTTAACTGCCAACCCCTCAAAAATCTAACAGAACACTGCTTCTCTGAAATAAAAAAAAATGACATCTTGGTATCTGTGACAATATGAGTGGACTTGAGGGTATTATACTAAGCCAAATAAGTCAGACAGAAAAAGAGATATACCATATGATGTTGCTGCTAAGTTGCTTCAGTCATGTTCGACTCTGTGGGACCCCCATAGACAACAGCCCACCAGGCTCCCCCATCCCTGGGATTCTCCAGGCAAGAACACTGGAGTGGGCTGCCATTTCCTTCTCCAATGCAGGAAAGTGAAAAGTGAAAGTGAAGTCGCGCAGTCGTGCCGGACCCTCAGCGACCCCATGGACTGCAGCCTTCCAGGCTCCTCTGTCCATATGATGTTACTCACATGTGAAATATGAAAACGTATGTATATAAACAAACCAAAACAAGTAGAACAGAGTATTGGTTACCAAAGGAGAAGGGGCAGGGAAGGAAAAATTGGTGAAAATGGTCTACTGTATAGTGACAGACAGAAAGGAAACTTTTGATGTGAGTATGGTGTAGTAGATACAAAGGTCAAAACACAATGTTGCACACGTGAAACTTATTGATGCTAAAGACCAATGTTACTTCAGTTGAAAAGAAGAAAGTAAAAGAACACAGTTTGCCCTTTCTAAAGAATTTGAGCATGAACTTGCCCTTTCATTAGGTTTGAACATGTTTAGAGAAACAGTGACTTGAGGCAATTTGGCTTAGCATTTTATTATCTAGAAGCCTCTCATTCTTTTTCATGAAACATATGATGCAGTTAAAATATTTTTGATATTTAAGGGATTATAGCCAGGCTAGGGTATAATATATACAATGATCCGGTTTCCATGGAAAAGTGCCAGGGAAACTAGTTGAAAGAAAAAGAAATATATTTCTCCACACTAGGAATATTTCATTTATTAAGTATCATACTTAAATTTGGGCTTCCCAGGTAGCTTAGTGGTAAAGAATTCATCTGCAATGTAGAAGACGCAGGAGCAGCCACTGGTTCAATCCCTGGTTCAGGAAGATCCCCTGAAGGAAGACATGGGCACCCACTCCAGTATTCTTGCCCTGGAGAATCCCATGGACAGAGGAGCCTGGTAGGCTACAGTCCTCAGGGTCAAACAGAGTCCAATACAATTGAAGTGATAGAACACATTCCTAAACTTTAGATTTCTCTGTAAATGCTGTAAAAAATTATAATGGTGTTCTCATATTCAATACTATGGATAATAGCATAATAAAAGCTATTCACAAATTCAGTCTTCAAATTAATAGGCCTGCTCAGTGACCATTTGTAATTTATTCCCCCAAGACCACCAGTGGATGCTAAGGAAAAAAGCCAAAATCATGCTTTTTGACTCCAGTGGTTAGAGAATACTACCTTTTTTTTTTTTTTTAACCATACCTTCCATAAAGACAGGAAATTCCAATAGATTGCTTCTTCTTCTATACTGCACATGAATTACTTTAACATTAAACAAGAGAGAATGAAGTCAAAGAATTAATCATCACTTGCCTCTTGGTTAACTTTATAAAGTTCATTTTCTCTCTTGGTGAATATTCACTTAGCTCTAATTGAATCAGCACTTAAAGACCACAACTGGACAGAAACGTTTGGAGATAGTTCTTCATCACAACCATTAAAATATTTTCTGTGTTAACTACGAAGTATAAAGGATGCTGTGGTTTCCCACCACCGCAACAAATGTTTAAGGCAGAAATAAAAGTAATTTAAGGACAGTTGGAAATGTAACAAGATTTTTGCCATTATTCTCATTCCACTAATCTGTGTTGAAACGCAAAATGCAAATCCAAAGGGGATGCTTAATATAAAACAATGAAAAATGAATGAAATGAATTTTTCATTATGTTTTTCAAACTAACATAATATACAAAGAAGCAAGTTTTCTGCTCTACTGAAAACAAATCAAAAGACCACCAGGAAATTAAAACAAAACATAGCAACACTAAGAATTATAAAAGAAATGCAATTTAAAGTCAAATAAAATGTCAATTACTTTTTTTGACTGAAGTAAACAAATGTGATCTAGAAAGGCTAAATCTATCTTTTACTATAAAAGAATTAGCAAACTCTGCACGTATAGGACACTGGAGTGTTGACGTGATTTGATAGAGACAGATGAGTAATAGTTATTCCACTCAGTCAGGAAGCATTGGGTAAAACTCTCCTTCTATGTCAAGAAACACTAGCATGGCATGAGGATCTATACCATATTTTCTCTCTAAATATATAGAATTCAATTTCATTATTATTATTAAATTATAATCTAGATGGCATTTATTGAGGCCAATGATATATGGCATAATACTTTATCAAGTGTAGATATGTCTATCATAACAACATTTTAAAGAACACATTGCCAAATTCTCTCCCAACAGCAAAAGGCTGCTTCCATGGAAATCCTGATCTGGCCAGTAATCCATCAAAGATCAAAGCAATGGAATCCTACAAAGAAGCTGATCTGTATAAGCTTGGACAGGGTGGAAGGATCTGTGACCTGTGACTGAACAGAGCCTCTGAGACCAATAGCTTTAGACTTTTGAAGCTGTGTGGCTTGTTGAAGTGAAAAAATCAGCTTATTGTAAGAGGTTCGAGAGGGCAGGCAAGAGAAATAAAAAAGAATATATCTTCCTAACATTGAATTTTATGAAGTGATATAACTGGTGAGGGAGAGATTATCTCAATTTGGGGATAAATTAACTCAGCGATTTTCCATGAGATCGGCTTTTTAAAGAACCAGGTCTGAATTCTCGCTGCCTGTTCTAGAGACACTAGAGATCGGTTTAGCAATGTCTTAGGAAGTCATAAATGGGCTCTAAAATTGGTAATATTAATTTAAAATATAAGAAACTGCTATGTAGTGGGTCCAAAATCACTATTAGCAACTGCAGGTGGTTTTACTGAAAAGAAACACCAGAATAAAGAATAGAGAACCAGAAATTTTATTTACATGGGAACATTATATAGGGCATGTCATTAAAGTGTCATGGGGCTAAACTGGCCAGTGAAATAGAATACTTCAACTTTCCAGATACCTGTTACTAGCAGCAAACAATCCTGTTTAAAAGACTGGGTGTATTAACAAGTTATGATATGGGAAAATATGCAAGGTATATTAAAGCAAATAAATAAGCATATGGTTAAACTTGGTCTAATTTTTATGGAAGCATGTTTATTACTGAATATACAGGGTGAAAATAAGGCAAAATATACATGGGGCTTTTCAGCAATAATTAGCAATGACTGTCTCAGGTAATGAGATTACAGAGGATTTTGAATTTCTGCATTGTATTTCTGAAATGTCTACATTTATTTTGCACCATGAGAATGTTACTTTGTGATCAGAGAAGTAAAAATACTCTAAATTGAATAAAGTGGCATTTATAATAAATTATTGACTTGCTGACCAGTCTAGAATAAAGAGAATAAAGAGAAAATGATCAGTTAACTCCTATTCTGAGCAATGTAGAACTAGCTGGGGAAGTAAATGGGAAAGTTCATCTAGCTCTCAATCTCTTCCTACATCATATTTGTTCTTTTTCTTTCTTTCTTTCTTTTTTTTTGTACTCACAGGATTTTTGTCATACTACATTAGCTACATGATTTAACTTTAACTGAGAAAAAAAACTTGAGACCTAGAGTTAGTTATTCAGCGATATGTCCCTCAACATACAGCCAATAGGAAACTCACCAAAAATTTGAATTTAGGTCTTGAAACACTGCCCTCTAAGCTTTTTCTTTAGTGTACATCGTCAAATAAACTTGTTGCCTTAAGGTTATGGTATTCAAGTAAGGGAACCTGGGGGAGAGCTACATTTATCAATATTTAAATGTGATTTCTTAAAAATCACACATACACAAAATAGTGATACCATTTTTTCAGACAGGGATGCCACCGCAAGAGTTTTGAGAGACTTACAAAATTGTTGATTACATCCGACAGTACAATTAGAAGTCCTGATGAGGAAGAAATCAGGAACTCAGTGAAAAAGAAATTCACAACAGAGTATAAAAGAATTAGAATCTTCAGGAATGAAAAGAAATGTTTGGCTAGACTGTAAAAATGGCAATAGGAAACCAAAGTTTTAAATGAATTAAGCTGGTGAATAACAATACAAGTAACAATTGGAAATATTGTAGTACTTAGAATAGGACTAGTAACTAGGCAAAGAACTGATGCTTTAGGAAGGGTATACGGTATGATATAGTCAATACTAATTTTGCTCAATATTCTTTGTCAAAAGCTGATTTTCAAATAAAAAATGTGGAATGACTGAAAGTCAATTAAGTGAATGAATTATTCTTAAAAGCCTATCTAAAATAGATTCAGATACAGATGAGCTGCGTTCCAAGGTCCTGAAATAACTTAAAAATGTGATTTTTTTGGGTAGATAGGTAATATTTAAAGAATTATATACAAGGCTTTTGTTTCTAAAATATGAATAAGTTAGGACTCAATAAATTGTGGGCCAGGGAGCTTGTAATTCACTCTGTGAAAATGTCAAAAAGCATGATGTATGAGTATTTAGAAAAGCAAGAAATGGTATTCAATACCAAATGCTTGCATCATGACTGGCTTAGGGTGCTTTTGGTAATAGAATTAGACTAATAAAAGATTATTTAAACACAGTAAATCTGCAGTTGAGAAAGCATTTAACAACATTTTTCATGGTATTCTTATAGGACATGATGAAGAAGTATGCTTTAATAATGATAGAGATGTATTTACAATTGGTATAAATATTATCTTGAGGTCCTGATGAAAGGATAGGTGATAATCTGTAGAAAATTCTCTAGTGATGTGGTGTATAGCTCTATATCTAAAGTCTGTATGAACTTAACCTTGTACCATTCAACATTTTCTGGATGACTCACGTGGGGACATTAATCTAATGCTGATTATCTAAATTTGCATATGACCCTAATTTGGAAGATATGACCCATAAAGATCTAAAATATTAAGGATGATAGACCAAATCTAATGATGATACTTCATCAGTAAATGCAATTTTTTGCATTTTGATTTATTTAGTAGGCAACTGTAAAAGTAAAGAGCAGATGAGGCTTGTTGTTATTGAGTCACTAACTCATGTCTGACTCTTAGTTGCCTAGGTTAATTTAAAATATTTTTCTACAAATATAAACATATTTATAATGCATTTTATACCATTAAAATTGCATACATAAATTAGAGTTTAAGTTACATATATATATATGTGTGTGTGTGTGTGTACATATACATAAAAAACACATGGTCTTTTTCTTTTTTGTATGTGAAGGCAATGGCACCCCACTCCAATACTCTTGCCTGGAGAATCCCATGGATGGAGGAGCCTGGTGAGCTGCAGTCCATGGGGTCACAGAGAGTTGGACACAACTCAGTGGCTTCCCTTTCACTTTTCACTTTCATGCTTTGGAGAAGGAAATGGCAACCCACTCCAGTGTTCTTGCCTGGAGAATCCCAGGGACTGGGGAGCCAGGTGGGCTGCTATCTCTGGGGTCGCACAGAGTTGGACACGACTGAAGCGACTTAGCAGCAGCAGTAAACTCATTTACTCCTCATGTAACAGCAACATGGCTTCCATTAAAGAACCAGTTTTCTCAACTCTCAAGCCATTATCTGGCTCTTAATGTCTGATCCCACTTCCAGACTTCTGGATGTTTGCATGTAATTTAGGTACGGGCAATGAGAAATCTGCATCCCTGTAGACACAGGACTGGTTCAGACATAGGAAACCAACCAGGCTGAATGAATTAAATAATCTCCAAGATTTTACAAGTATTATTATAAAGAAGACTAGCTTTCTACTAAGGTTGCTCAGCTTTTAGCTTGGAGCTGCCTGTAGCTTCTGCAGCTACTTTAGTGACCTTTGGGAACAACTTGCCTGAGAATCAACCAACAAAAAGGAAAGCCTAACTGGGAACTGGAAAGTCACTTACTCTTGACAGCAATGTCTGAAACTAGGATTTAGATGTGTAAAGCCAGAGATCATACCTGAAGCATTATTTACAATTCTGAATCTAATCCAAGTAAAGACAAACTGAAGAATATTATATAGTGATTCAGTCATCATGTGATTGATTGAACTAGATAAATTTGCTTCTAAGCCTTAAATGTAATTTCAAAAATTATTAAAATTTGTAATTATAAAATTTCCATTCAAACTCAGCTTCTGCATATCTTATTAGGAATTGCATTTGCTCCTGAATAAAATTCTTTATTCATTATTTAAAACATTCAGTTCTTTCATTCAGTAATACACTACAATGTGATAATTATGTGTCAAGAATGCATACCTTAATTTAAGCAATATGCAATTGGGAAATAACTGTAACAGATAAACCTAACACACATATTGTCAAAATAAATTTTAAAAACTTTAAAGAAAAATTCAGCAAACTGTATCTATACATTTTAAACTCTTCTAGTTAAAAAAAAAATTACAAAAGGAAAGGGCAATAAAGTAACTTGAAAGAATACATGCAAGAAGCAAAAGTGTTACTATGATTGATAAAGAATGCTTTGAAATCAACAAAAAGTAAAAAAGAGACAAACATCTCCCAGCTAAAATGAAAGTGGATTAAGCATGGAAATTAGCTACAGAAAAAGCATAATTATCTATTGAAGTTTATTAAAAAGTCAAATTATATGAAAATAAATATTCAAATTAAAATAATGAAATTATTTTGCCCATTTGACAAAGATCTTCAAATTTTATATTTTTGTTCCTATCAGTCGATGGGAGTGAAAACTGATAGAATATTTTTAGAGAAATTTGATAAATGTCTCAAAAGCCCCAAATATGATCATATTATTTGACTTAGTTATCACACTATTTAGATTTAATCCTGAAGAAAATCAGCAATATAGAATGGTAGCTGCAGCATTGTTTATGCTACCGAAACTGCACAGCAACTGTTACTGCTGCTGTTAAGTCACTTCAGTCGTGTCCGACTTTGTGTGACCCCATAGACGGCAGCCCACCAGGCTCCCCTGTCCCTGGGATTCTCCAGGCAAGAACACTGGAGTGGGTTGCCATTGCCTTCTCCAATGCATGAAAGTGAAAAGTGAAAGGGAAGTCGCTCAGTCGTGTCCGACTCTTCGGATCCCCATGGACTGCAGCCTACCAGGCTCCTCTGTCCATGGGATTTTCCAGGCAAGAGTACTGGAGTGGGGTGCCATCACCTTCTCCGAAACTACCCACAAAAAATTTATTTTAAGTTAATTGGATTTTACTTATATATTTGGTTGCCATGCAGTCATTAAAAATTATGTCATACTTAAAAAAACAAAGATAAATACACACTACATTATTAAATTAAAAATATAATAAAATTCATGCTATGATTCCAACGATTATGTCAAAATATTGTTAAAAGTTCAAATTTTTTAGCAGTTTAAATGGCTGAAAATAATGCATTTGTTTTTGTTGGAAAATGCCCAAATCCTAAACATAAAATTTAATAAACCCTCTGAAACCAAATATGCCCTCTCAGTCCATACATAAGAAAAAAAATGTTAGTATCATTACTTTTGATACCATGAATTGGCATTAATTGCTTTTGAATTTTATAAATGGAATAATATAATATGTACAAGTTCTTGTGTGTGGCTTCACTGGGTCAAAATTATATTCATGAAATGTATCTATGTTTTGTGGAACTACAATTTATTTATTTTCATCAAGTTATTATATTTCATCCTATGAAATATACATCATAGTATATTTATATCAGTTCTACTATTGATAAATATTTGCTCAGTTTCAAATATTAGTTATTGCAAATAAGGCTATGAAGATCCTCAAGGTTCCTTTCTTCCAGAGTATGTATCTATACATTTCTATAGGTTAGAGTCTTAGGAATGGAGTCATAGAACTCAACTATGATCAACCTTATTAAGCACTCCAAAAGAGTTTTCAAAGTGTTTTTCACACTACCATCAGTACATTTCCTATTTTGCCACATCCTGATCAGCATTTTACATTGTTCTGCTTTTTTTTCTAGTTCTTGGATTCTAGTGGGCATGTAGGAGTTTTTTTTTTCTTTTTTTTTAGTTTAATTAGCATATTTTTGATGAAGAGTGAAACAGGATTATAAATAATTTTTATTTTCTTTCTTATAATGTTTTGTTCTTTTAATTATCACTACTATGAACAAGTAAAAAGTCCAGTAATTACAAATAAACATTTCTAAGCAAATGTGAATGTATTATTGCTTTGTTACCAAATAATTTTTCTGCAATCAATTGTTGCTTATACACTTCATCTCAGAAATAAAATTACAACTTTAAAAACAAGGAAAACAATTCTTGTTACATTCCATATAATTTAGACCAGACTAATTATAATTTGGAAATGCCATAAATTGTTTACAAGAAATTATTTAAATTTCTTAAGCATTATGTGAAGGCTTAGGCTTGATATTATTTATTTCTGAGGGAGGAAAGAAAGAAGTAGACGAACTATTCCTCCTGCCTCCCCCAATTCAAACTATGGCTCTTGCTATAATGTTAAATAAATGTATACTCCTATGCAGACCTTTTATGATTTTTGCATGTTAACTATGGATAGTCATGAACACTTCAATGAAAAAAATGCATGCACTTTAAAATGAGTAAATGATATAAACTACTGCAAAATATCTGTACAATGATTTATATGTTCATCAATGATATCAAGTAGTTAAGACACGTCTAGCATATAATACAATCAAAGGAGTCCGAACTAAACATTTGCCTGGGAAATTCTACCATAACGCTTAGGTAATGACCAGCCATACTGGTTCAAAATGATCTAGGTTCTAACACATTTCGCTAACAAAGAACTCTGCCAGAACAAATTATTCCTGGACTTATGGGAGAGAGCTGGCTCTTCCACTCGCTAAATCACAAACATATTTGACTAGAAAGCTGTCACTGTTCTATACTTTCTCTCAGAGTGCAGTGAAATATCAAGTTTTCATAGGTTGGGAGGTGAGGAGAAGGAAAAATCAGGCGGAAGTATTCATTTTCTTCATTGATATTTGACTATAGAAATTGTTGGTAGAAAGGAGGAAATCATTTTAGTATAAAAAAGCTGTTTCTGGGAAATACAGTAAAGGAAGCTCTACCTGCTGCAAAGGACACACCAAAATGTCAGCAAGTATAAGTGAATATTCGCAAAACTTAAATTAGCAGATCTGTCACCTCTTAAGAATTACCTTTATCTTTCTTATCCCTAATAAAAGATCCTTCAGTAGAGATATGTCCTCTTATCCTTTAGAAGGACACTCGGAGACATTAGAAAATATTTTTTGGTGGGGGAAGTTATTTGCTTAAAGAAGAAAAGCATCACTATGTGGGGAGGGATGTCTGATACTTAAATGACAGAGCAAGGGAAAAGATTATGAAACATTTATCATATAAATCATAAGAACTGTTTAGAGACTGAATCAGATTTAAGAAGGTAAACGTGTTGTCATAAGGCATTTTGAATGACATTATTAAATGTCGTAAACTGGAGATTAACTTCCCTCTGTACAAATTTGCTTGTTTCTGAACCACAAAGATTCTAAATAATCTCTCAAGAGACTGGGTAGACTTTGGCAGCTTGTATAAGCCTTTTACCCTTCTTTAATGTGAAAGTAAACTGCAAACGCTGTTATGTCTAAGAAAAGGGTAATCAAGAAAAATATCATTAAAGTGTATTTGAGATTAACTGTTACATGAAAGGGCTCGTCTGCTATCTGACATGAGTAACTGGATTTTGTTTTCCAATGTATGCCGACTGACTCAACGGTCAGCACAGACTGAATTGTATTTTTGTAAGGCTCGTCAATAGGCAGCCAAATAAATAGCTTTTCCCCCGCTGCATGGTTTGCTGTTTGCTTAAGCAAAAATCCAATTTCTGGAGAGGACTCCACAAGGGCTAAATTCCCTGCCATTTACAAGTGTCCCATTAGAGTAGCTTTCTATATGGAAATAACATTCCAAGACAAGGAGAGAAACGTTAGGTCTGAGGTCCGCTGTTCCTGATGTGTTTTATTATTTCTTTTTCATTTGAAGAGTAGAGCTGTTCTCCCAGGAGAAAGAAGGAGAAAGAGAGAGTCATGTTTGAATACAAATGTCTCAAGAAACTGGAGCTTCTTTTAAAAGTGAAATCTCCTTTTTTTGGTATGCATCAAGGACGAGGGTAGATCTGTCAGCTTCACACTCAGGCTGCTTCTCATTAAAAGATTTTTTTTTAATTAAGAATTCAAAGGCAAAAACTCCAAGTGGAGTAGCATATATTAGAGATGGTGAGGCTTGGGTTTGATTACTGTTTCCTTTAGCACATCTGGAAGAAGCTTTTATTTGAAAATAGTCATGATTAGAATGAGACAACCTGTGTCTCTGACTTAACCAGGATGCCATATGAAGACCTGGCAGTTTTGCAAAAGCATTTTTCTAAGAGGTGACAAAGATCAATTTTAATGAATGTTCATAAACTTCCAGGAATGTTTTAACTAATAAAACTAGTGTCATCAATGTTAAGAAAATGTTCATTGATTTTTAAAATATTGATTATTGGGGTATGAAAATCTTTGTAATGGATTCAAATGTCTAATCTAATACATGCTTGTTTTTTAAACAACTGATTTATAGTTCTTGCGAACAAATATCCATGTACCTTTACATTAGTTTTACTTGCATTTTGTTTTTCAATTTAAAGAAACAAAAACAGATTTAGTAACATAGTAATTACTCAGAATTTCTCTAANTTCTTTAATGTGAAAGTAAACTGCAAACGCTGTTATGTCTAAGAAAAGGGTAATCAAGAAAAATATCATTAAAGTGTATTTGAGATTAACTGTTACATGAAAGGGCTCGTCTGCTATCTGACATGAGTAACTGGATTTTGTTTTCCAATGTATGCCGACTGACTCAACGGTCAGCACAGACTGAATTGTATTTTTGTAAGGCTCGTCAATAGGCAGCCAAATAAATAGCTTTTCCCCCGCTGCATGGTTTGCTGTTTGCTTAAGCAAAAATCCAATTTCTGGAGAGGACTCCACAAGGGCTAAATTCCCTGCCATTTACAAGTGTCCCATTAGAGTAGCTTTCTATATGGAAATAACATTCCAAGACAAGGAGAGAAACGTTAGGTCTGAGGTCCGCTGTTCCTGATGTGTTTTATTATTTCTTTTTCATTTGAAGAGTAGAGCTGTTCTCCCAGGAGAAAGAAGGAGAAAGAGAGAGTCATGTTTGAATACAAATGTCTCAAGAAACTGGAGCTTCTTTTAAAAGTGAAATCTCCTTTTTTTGGTATGCATCAAGGACGAGGGTAGATCTGTCAGCTTCACACTCAGGCTGCTTCTCATTAAAAGATTTTTTTTTAATTAAGAATTCAAAGGCAAAAACTCCAAGTGGAGTAGCATATATTAGAGATGGTGAGGCTTGGGTTTGATTACTGTTTCCTTTAGCACATCTGGAAGAAGCTTTTATTTGAAAATAGTCATGATTAGAATGAGACAACCTGTGTCTCTGACTTAACCAGGATGCCATATGAAGACCTGGCAGTTTTGCAAAAGCATTTTTCTAAGAGGTGACAAAGATCAATTTTAATGAATGTTCATAAACTTCCAGGAATGTTTTAACTAATAAAACTAGTGTCATCAATGTTAAGAAAATGTTCATTGATTTTTAAAATATTGATTATTGGGGTATGAAAATCTTTGTAATGGATTCAAATGTCTAATCTAATACATGCTTGTTTTTTAAACAACTGATTTATAGTTCTTGCGAACAAATATCCATGTACCTTTACATTAGTTTTACTTGCATTTTGTTTTTCAATTTAAAGAAACAAAAACAGATTTAGTAACATAGTAATTACTCAGAATTTCTCTAAGAAGAAAAACAAACTCATGGAAAGTCTTCTAGAAAAGGTAACTGTATTACAGTTTTAGCTTGTTTGAATTAAATAAATGCCTGTTGACTTGTTATACATAGCATTGGAACTGAAAGATAAATTGGTGCTTCCTTGAAAGCTTCACTCAAGAAAAAGTTTAAAATATCACCATATGAACAAGATGATTCTGTTTGTCAAACTCCTTTTCATATAGGGTGATACTGAGTTTCTTTATTCAAGATCATCAGGGTTCTACTTCAATATTATTATGTCATTAAAAAAAAATAAAGTAAAACCCAAGCACTGTACATACAACCTTTTGAAAATAACTGAAATCTAGTCAAGTAAAGAGTTTGGAAGCTTTTTTTTTTTTTCTTTCTAAGACCCCTTGTTGTCTGATTTCATCTTAGAAAGTAATTATTGTGAAACGTAACTTGAACTGGGAGCTTTCATTTAGTACAGAGACAAGCATTCTACTACTTCTTTGAATATCATGATTCCCACTTGGAATCAAATGAGAAGAGACACATAATTCTAGACAACTAAGAGAACTTGACTATTAGAGAGGTCAAGTGCTTTGACTCTGCCCAAATCTTTATATAAATATAGCCAGAGTATGATTAACTGAAAGCTTATGGAATAGAGGAGAAAACAATAGACTGAGGGCAAGATGTTTAACCTTTTTGCTTCCTTATTTGCAAAAGCAGGGAAATTTGACTAGTTTTCTTTTCTTTTTTAAGTTCATTTGACCTTCCAACATGATGCTCCTATATGATTTATAGGTCTTTATATGAATTCCTTCTCTCATGCATTAAGCTGTTGTGAATTTTGTCAGCTTTTCTGACTTATTTATAATGTATAAACAAACTAGCCATTTTCTTTAGTATCTCTTTCACTAAGATGGTTGGTGTTAATAAGACAGATTTGGCCAAGATAGATTTGCTTTCACATACCGAGTGGTTTTTTTTTTTTTTTTTCATGGTTAGAAATAGGACTTCACTTAGGAGATGCATTGTTTAGATGGTAGAACTTAATTTTTCAAAATTGTCAAATGTTTGCTCATATTCCCTTCAGTTGTTGAAAAATAGTTACATTTGATATGCTGTATATATCATATATGGAATTATTTCATGCTCTTTAATTACTAGTTGAGCTGAGAAACTGTATCAGTCATAGACCAAAGTAATATTTTCAGGTGCTAACTGTATTGCTTTTAAAAAAGAATAAAATGCTTCATTCAAATTAGATAAACATGCGATTCAGAATTATTTGCAGGTATCAGGAAAAGGAAAGAAAAATAAAGTGCCCTACACAATCATATTCTTTCCTGTCCCCAGGACCTAGAATTTCATCTTTGGGAAGCACCTCTCATCCTTGGACAACTACTGAGCAAGAAACCTATTGCTTCTAATGGCATTTTAAGATGAAGCCAGCAAGGCCTATTTGGTTCTGATCACTTAATGTTAAAAAGGAAAATAATACAGAACATTTATCCTTTTGTTTCTTGATTCAAGATTTAAATTGAGTAGTTGGGGAAGATAATACAATCTGTAGAGTCCTGATTCAGTCCTCCAAAGACTTATCTTGCTTTTGTCATCACTGAGGGCTGGATTCACTTTTGACCCACAACTACTTTAGAATGGAAAACTTACAGGGCAGGCAACAGGAGATTCGCACTGGACCTGCCTCCTCAAAGCCAGGAGCTAAAATGAAAATGGGAATCCTGCAGACATTTTTGTTTGGCAACGTTCTGCCTATTGCTGAGATCCTGGAGGCATTTTGATTGTCTCAGGAGGCGAAGAGGGAGTTGAACAAATCCAGGTTGGATTTTTGCTGTTTTCCTTCTAGTAAGGAAATGTGGAAAGCTACATTTGAGTGAAGCCTGAGTGATCCATGCCAGTATGTCTGGATTCAACTTGAAAAAAATATTTTAGGGAGTTCATAAAAGTCAAACAAAAACAAGCCTCTCCACTACTTTATATGATATTCTGTAATATGATTTCCACAATGTTTAATTCTGTCAATTATATTTTGTGCCTAGTGACTTTAAGACTACCTTCTCTTAATCATTACATAAATATTTAAGATTTTTTTTGCATGTCAGTTATGATTAAAAGTACTTATGGAGCTTATGTTGACAGGCCTCAGAATTCTTAAATTCTATAAAATCAAATTATAATGTCATTATAAAATTCATAATAAATAAAATTTATAATAAAAATTCATGATAAGTAAGATATAATAAAATTCATATTCATATTAAAATCTCATATGAATGAGGTTTTCATATTGGGTAAGTTTTTATTATAAGTGAAAAATTGTGGATTCAAGGAATTCTTAGTGTGAAAGTATAGAGATAAATGAACACTCTCAGTGTGAGTGTAGGCAATGTTTCTGCGTGCATACTGGATCTGTGGTCTCCTTTCCTTAGAACTGCTTATTACCTACCCTTACCTACAGCTACTGCCCCCAAGTGCCCTGCTTCAATTCTGATCCTATTACTTCTGTTGAATGAATAATAGCACTCTTCCCTGCACTGAATGAACACCTAACTCAAATGAAATCATTGTAGTCTCCTTATCTGTTATTTGGAATTAGAATTAAGAGATTCTATATAGTGACAAGAGCCCTTATTTTTCTAAAACCAGGGCACCAAAGCAGAGAAAAAACAGTGTGTAGAGAATGAAATGAACACATGTCCATAGACTGAAGAGCGTACAGCATCAGAGACTGAGATACTTTTCTATCATTCCAGTTCTTTTGTGCCTTCCTTTTCAGAAGAAGAACTATACTACACCACCTTTGACTGAGATGGCCCTTATTTTGTAAATTCTATTCTTTGTCTTTTTCTTTCAGCACAGCTAGTCTGATTGAGGTGTCTATTGCTTGTAACCAAAAGAATCTCATCTGATACAGCAGACAAGAGAAAAAAAAATTAACTATTCTCAAGAAAAGAGATAACAAGCAAAATAATTATCCAAAGCAAGTTTCAAAGAGGAATCGAAACAGAAAAATACAGTACATTTCATTAATATATTGGACTGTCAAGCCCAGTACTTTCTTAATTGAACAACATTTGTTTTAGAAAGCTCAAGGGATGTTCTGAGCCGAATCCAAGTTTGTCCATACCACTTCTGATCTCTGCCTTATAAGAAAACGGTTTGAAATCTTACTTCTGAGACTTGCACTTTGAATCAGATTCCTACTTTAATACTCATACTTTGAAAACTTTGAAATAACTCAAAATAGATGTATTAAAAAGTGTGTTCTGAGATAGTACATGTCATCGTGGAGTTCTGGATTTTATGCTTAAGGCAGGAATAATAAATATAGAATTGCATTAATCTTGTTCAAAGAATTTTCTACAGCATCTCCTTCTGACAATTATATTTTATACCAAAGTCAAATTTAAATCAAATTTTTAAAGATTAAGAAGCACAGGAAACTTAATCCCTTACAGATCCAGGAGATACAGTAATGGTAGTTTTTTAGGGAAAATTTTAATCTTTAAAATAAGAACTAAGACAGAAACAAACTCAATTAATTATATTTCATTTCTTTTAGACAGTTTAAGTTTTAGAACCATAGCACAATGTCTTCACTTCTTAATAAAATAGATATTCTCATTAATCTAACAATGTGACCGATTTTCTGTAGCAGTGCAGTGTCAATTTTAAATTACGTTAGCAGTGTGATTTATGTGGACATATGTGCATCACCATTCATATACACATATATCAGTCTTTATTTTGGTTTTTGATAAAGTGTTACTTTAAATTAGCACTGTCAAGAGTTTTAATGAATGTGCAGAAATTGCTTTGTGATTTATTTTAAAGAATAAATTTTACCTCCATGTAATTTACTCTTGTTTCTCTCCCTGCCCAACTGTCAATGCAATGAATATTTTCATAATATATTCAAAAATTGATATTTCAAGTGCCATTAAAGAATCTGATCAACAATTTGCTATGGGAAAATCTAGAAATTCACACTTGAAATAGTAGAGATTCTCAGTTCTTTTTTTTTTCCCACTAAATTTTCCCCCATCCCTTCAGATTCACATGCATGGTGATTCAGTTTCCATATTAAGCTTTGAAACATCTACCAAAAGTACTGAAATTTAATGTAAAAAATTTGTTTCATGTTTTATTATTTGATTACTATCTCTGAGATGCACTTATGGAATAAAACCTTAAGCACGACTGTTGGGTGATTGTCTGTCATTTTATAGCTTTACTGAAACTGTATATAGATGGGCCAAAATATGTCAGAGAAAATTGTTTCTTTAGTCGCTAAGTCCTGTCTGACTCTTGTGACCTGATGGACTGTAGCCCACCAGGCTCCTCTTGTCCATGGGATTCTGCAGGCAAGAACACTGGAGTGGGTTGTCATTTCCTGCTCCCGATCTTCCTAACCCAGGGACCAAACCCAGGATTCCTGCACTGGAGGTGGATTCTTTATCACTTAGCCATCAAGGAAGCTCAAGTTCCACTTGCAATGCAGGAGACATGGATTCGATCCCTAGGCTAGGAAGATCCCCAGGAGTAGGAAATGGTAACCTACTCCAGTATTCTTGCCTGGGAAATTCCATGGACAGAGAAAGCTAGTTGGCTGCAGTCATGGGGTCTCAAGAGTCAGAGACAACTAAGCGACTAAACCACCACCACCACAAAGAGCTTACTATTTTTCACACATTATTGTTTGCCTGTATTAGCTGGTTAATAGCCTTAAATTTTATGTGTTTTCTTGTTATTGCTATTTAAAGGATGAAGAAAGTGAGCCACAGAGATGGTAAACAGCACATCTAGGATGACACAGCAAGTAAGTGTATAGAGATGAGACTTGACATCGGGCTAAATATACTTTGCCAGCAAAGGTCCGTCTAGTCAAAGCTATGGTTTTTCCAGTAGTCATGTATGGATGTGAGTGTTGGACTATAAAGAAAGCTGAGCACTGATGAATTGATGTTTTTGAACTGTGGTGTTGGAGAAGACACTTGAGAGTCCCTTGGATCACAAGGAGATCCTATCAGTCCATCCTAAAGGAAATCAGTTCTGAATATTCATTGGAAGGACTGATGTTGAAGCTGAAACTCCAATACTTTGGCCACCTGATGCCAAGAACTGACTCGTTTGAAAAGACCCTGATACTGGGAAAGATTGAAGGTGGGTAGAGAAGGGGATGACAGAGGATGAGATGGTTGGATGGCATCACTGACATAATGGACATAAGTTTGAGTAAACTCCAGGAGTTGGTGATGAACAGGGAGGTCTGGTGTGCTGTAGTCCATGGGGTTTCAAAGAATCAGACACGACTGAGTGACTGAACTGAACTGAAATGCCTCCTCAGTTGACACTTTCATCCATTACACTCTGTCACCTCAGCACCCTCACCAAAAAAAAAAAAAAAAAAAAGGGAAAAAAAAGACTCTCATAGTTTTGTCAAGGTATATGCTCATAATGTATTATTTAACTTATACAAAAATTTCTATTTATAATAAAAGATAAAGTTCCAGGAGATTCAGTAAGTTGTCCATTGACACACATATTTGGTCTTTCCTCTAAGTCAAATGGCTGCCTATATCAGTGAGGATTCTTTTAGTTTATAGCTGTTAAATGGAGAAGGCGATGGCACCCCACTCCAGTACTCTTGCCTGGAAAATCCCATGGATGGAAAAGCCTGGTAGGCTACAGTCCATGGGGTTGCGAAGAGTCAGACACGACTGAGTGACCTCACTTTCACTTTTCATTTTCATGCATTGGAGAAGGAAATGGCAACCCACTCCAGTGTTCTTCTCCATCCCTGGAGAATCCCAGGGATGGGGCAGCCTGGTGGGCTGCCGTCTATGGGGTCGCACAGAGTCGGACATGACTGAAGCGACTTAGCAGCAGCAGCAGCAGCTGTTAAAAAAGAAAGCCAAACACAAATCGACCTCAACAATGTAGCAACCACTATAATGGACCACCTAATCCCCTTTAGGATCAAAGGACTCAGTCTAGCAATTGCTAGGAATGCTTTGAGAACTGGGAATTGCCTTGACCGACCAAGTTGCTATGACCCAGATGACATCACCTTAGGGCAGTCCACAACCAGTCTACTTGTCTTAACTTAGGACTGATCCGAAGGAACATAGTCAGTTCAGAAACATTAGCAATTAGCACTGAAGCCTAATTTCTTCCTCCGCTCAATCCTCTTTTTCCTTCCTTTCCTTAGATGTTTATCCCATGAATACTGCATAATAAATTTCTTGCAGGTTGATCTTCAACTAAAAGTTTACTTCCCAGAAAGTGCAATATGCTTTCTGGGAATTTACTGGCTCTCATAATTGAAAGTTTAGAGATAATTTTGCCTTCAAAGTTCATTTGATTCGGAGGCTAGGATTAATTTTCCTGTTCTTCCTTTCAGTGCCAGCTTCATTCCATGGCTGATTTCTTGCAATGATGGCAAAATCATTACACCATTTCCAGTCTTCACATTTGCACATCATTCCACCCCGAGGAGGAGGAGGAGTTTCTTTGCGACCCCGCAAATTGTAGCCTACCAGGCTTCTACGTCCATGGGATTCTCCAGGCAAGAATACTGTGAGTGGGTTACCATTTCCTTCTCCAGGGGATCTTCCCGACCCAGGAATCAAACCCCGGTCTCCTGCATTGGAGACAGATGCTTTAACCTCTGAGCCACCAGGGAAGCCCTATTCCATCTTGAAGGAGACTCTAAATGAAGTTCACTGTGATTGGATTTTTAAGGTTGAGGGTCTGCTGCTAAGCTGCTAAGTCACTTCAGTCATGTCTGACTCTGTGCGACCACATAGAGAGCAGCCTACTAGGCTCCCCCATCCCTGGGATTCTCCAGGCAAGAACACTGGAGTGGGTTGCCATTTCCTTCTCCAATGCAGGAAAGTGAAAAGTGAAAGTGAAGTCGCTCAGTCGTGCCGGACCCTCAGCGACCCCATGGACTGCAGCCTTCCAGGCTCCTCCATCCGTGGGATTTTCCAGGCAAGAGTACTGGAGTGGGGTGCCATTGCCTTCTCCGGAGGGTCAGAAAGTACTAATTTGCTTAAATAAATAAGTGCCCAACCCAAGAGCCTGAAATGGGGTCACCTTCCCCTCGGTTGCTTTGAGGAAAGGGANGGACTGATCCGAAGGAACATAGTCAGTTCAGAAACATTAGCAATTAGCACTGAAGCCTAATTTCTTCCTCCGCTCAATCCTCTTTTTCCTTCCTTTCCTTAGATGTTTATCCCATGAATACTGCATAATAAATTTCTTGCAGGTTGATCTTCAACTAAAAGTTTACTTCCCAGAAAGTGCAATATGCTTTCTGGGAATTTACTGGCTCTCATAATTGAAAGTTTAGAGATAATTTTGCCTTCAAAGTTCATTTGATTCGGAGGCTAGGATTAATTTTCCTGTTCTTCCTTTCAGTGCCAGCTTCATTCCATGGCTGATTTCTTGCAATGATGGCAAAATCATTACACCATTTCCAGTCTTCACATTTGCACATCATTCCACCCCGAGGAGGAGGAGGAGTTTCTTTGCGACCCCGCAAATTGTAGCCTACCAGGCTTCTACGTCCATGGGATTCTCCAGGCAAGAATACTGTGAGTGGGTTACCATTTCCTTCTCCAGGGGATCTTCCCGACCCAGGAATCAAACCCCGGTCTCCTGCATTGGAGACAGATGCTTTAACCTCTGAGCCACCAGGGAAGCCCTATTCCATCTTGAAGGAGACTCTAAATGAAGTTCACTGTGATTGGATTTTTAAGGTTGAGGGTCTGCTGCTAAGCTGCTAAGTCACTTCAGTCATGTCTGACTCTGTGCGACCACATAGAGAGCAGCCTACTAGGCTCCCCCATCCCTGGGATTCTCCAGGCAAGAACACTGGAGTGGGTTGCCATTTCCTTCTCCAATGCAGGAAAGTGAAAAGTGAAAGTGAAGTCGCTCAGTCGTGCCGGACCCTCAGCGACCCCATGGACTGCAGCCTTCCAGGCTCCTCCATCCGTGGGATTTTCCAGGCAAGAGTACTGGAGTGGGGTGCCATTGCCTTCTCCGGAGGGTCAGAAAGTACTAATTTGCTTAAATAAATAAGTGCCCAACCCAAGAGCCTGAAATGGGGTCACCTTCCCCTCGGTTGCTTTGAGGAAAGGGAGCAAGGCCAAAGGAAAATCTGGCTACTTTTAGAAAGGGAGGATTGATTAGGATTGTGCAGTACTAACAGATGTACTGTTTGAAAGGAGGAATCAGCTCTGAGGTGTTGCATGCTGGGCCCTTGATAAACAGCATCTATAATGCTCCATAAGGGGGTAAGAGAAACATAATAGTCCTCTGCCGGGAGCCAGCGTGAGGAATCCCACCTGTGACAAGGTCACGTGGCAGGAGATTTTGATGGGCAAGGACGAGTCAAATCTCAGGGTTTTTCTCCCTGGCATTTCCTGGGCATGTACCCCCCCAAAACTAAGAATCTGCCTGCTTTTCCACTCTTCTGACATTCTCTGGGANCAATTCTTTCCACATTTTTCAAATGAGGCATATTCCCCTCAGTTTTTCACTCAATAACTCAGATTATTTATAGCTTAAAAGTCAATTTGTCCAGGGTAACTTCTTTGGCCTGTCAAAGACAAGTTTAGAGGTCTCCGCAATATTCCCACAAAGTAATATGTTGACCTGATGATATTTTATTTACTTATTTAATACTTTTTCTCTTCTCGTGGACAATTAATTTCTACAGGGCATATCCTGCATCTTACTCATCTCTGTATGATACCACTGGTATACCAGGCCTGATAAGCCGCGCACACACACACAATCCATTGTTTGGGAATATGCATCAATTAAAGGGAACGTTGGCTTTTCCAGGACACATTCCAAGAGGTTTTATCATATGATGAAGGGTCCATAATTCTATGATCTCTACTGATGAGCCTATTAATGAAAGAAAAAAAATATGCAAAGATGAAGAAAGCAAAAGACCCCTCTATCTTACTAGATAGTGACTTCCCAGAGAACCAAAAATATAAGCATATGTTGTATTGGCCGTTGAGTGTGTGCATGTTAAATGTATATTCATGAATCAGAGGAAAAGTCAGACTCATTTATAAAGACATCTGAACTGGTGAGATTAAAGAAAAACAACAACACTTTGAAGGAAGCATTTCACAGAGGCAGGGTGAGGACTGATCATGGTTTTAAGGTGCTAAATGAGTTTGAGGTTAATAAACAAGATAGGAAACACAAAAGAGAGGGCGTTTGCCTTTTGAGGATGGCTCATAAGTTTGTTTTTGAACATGCAGAATTTGGAAACTCTAAGAAGGTTTAAGTGAACAAATGCAGAAATTAAGGAGAATCTCCAGTCTGAAATAGTTGATACATCCATTTTAAGGAAAAATGTAGTACTTCGTCTGTAAAAAAACTATTTCCTTAAAATTTGTATCGTAATTAATATTACTGGTCTGTTTAAAAGATCAAACATACCCATTCCCTTGCTTGCTTCAATTTATTCCTAGAAACCTTACTGCTATGAAAAAACATGGTAACATGAAAATATCTTTCTTTAATTCTAAAGAGAAAAATTACAATGCAGTCTAACCTAAACTAAGATATACACTTTTATAGGTAGAAATTATATAAGTTAACATGTAACATAGTGAATACATATTACACTTGCCAAAGCAAGATGTGTCATAGTGGCTGGTGACTGGCAGAGAATGTGTGTAAGGGAGTCATTCTTCAGAAAGAAAATTCATTCTTTTTGCTGCATTTTCTTCACCAGTTTTACTAAGTTTATAGGTTCACAGTCATCTTGCCCTCAGTTCAGTTCAGTTCAGTTTCTCAGTTGTGTCCGACTCTTTGCAACCCCATGCATCGCCGCACGCCAGGCCTCCCTGTCCATCACCAACTCATACTCACAGCAAACTAGTCTTGCACTCAATTTATACTTAAATATTAAGTTAATGTATTTTTGGTGCAAAATTACAGACAAATATCTGGATACTTCAAAACAAGTGCAGAAACTAAATATGTAAAACAGATAAATATTTATAGACAAAGTTATCTCTGCATCCTTCTCACCATACACAGACAAAGAAAACCATGTTGGGATCATTTGTAATTTAACGGTATACAGTTCAATTTTGTTCTATATGATATGTTCTGAATATAAACTATTGTATCATTAAAATTAATGAGTGTTTCAATGCCTGGAATTGTCATGTGAAAACACCACTTCTCGTAGTATAGTTCTTTAGAATGTTTTAGGATTAAAAATTCATTACACTGAAAAAAAAAGCCATTGTCAATAAATGCTTCAACTTTTAAAGAGCTGCTATTGCAAAAAAAAAAAAAAAAAAAAAAAAATGAAAAAAAATAGAAAAAATCATAAAANATGTGAAAACACCACTTCTCGTAGTATAGTTCTTTAGAATGTTTTAGGATTAAAAATTCATTACACTGAAAAAAAAAGCCATTGTCAATAAATGCTTCAACTTTTAAAGAGCTGCTATTGAAAAAAAAAAAAAAAAAAAAAACTAAGTGAAAAATTGTGTGAAATTTCTGTAAGTTTTATTATCTATATATCTTCTTATATTAGAATTAATACATTAAGGAAAATATATTGCTCTCATCACCATCAGGTGTCTTTATTCCCATTATATTTTTATTATCGTCAAAATAGTAACAAATATTATACTCAGTTTCATAGAGAGTAGTCACTCAATTTCATTATTGAAACAAAAAGGAATGCAGTTCTTTATGTGCCTACTATGCCCCAAACACTAGATATTACATACAAAATTTTGACTATTAGAATAAAAATATTTGGGATATGTAATTCTAATCAATTTTCAAAAGTCATAGTAAATACTCATTTTACCTCAAATTCATATGACAGTTCCTGAAATACTACACATTTTTTTGAATTAAAAAAATATAATACAGACAATGATAAAAGCACAAATCGCAGCTTATAGCAGAATGTATTTTTACAAAATTAAGAAAGCCCTGAATCCTGCATCCAAGTAAAAATACAGCATCATTGGAACTTCAGAAGTATGCTTCTTTACAAACTGTCTTCTCAAAGGGTAACTGCCATTTTGACTTCTCATGTTATAGTTTAGAATTTATATAATCATATAGTTTATACAAAAATAAATATATCTCTTCTTCCGTTAGATAGTATTTTTCTAGGATTATCCACATTGTTATATATTTTAATAAGTGATTAGTTATCACAATTGTACTGCATTGTTCATTGCAGTAATACAGAATTTATTTTTCCATTCTACTGAGTATTTTTGTCCCAAGTTTTGGACTACTATGAAAATATGTTATTAATATTCATGTACAAGTTATATATTCTACAATTCCTGTTGATATGTTTTCATTCCTTTTGGGTAAATACCTAAGGTTTAAATGAAAATTATATACTTAATAAGAAATTATTTTTTTCCTGTGGGGTTCTACAATATTCCATTTTCACTGGTGTATCACTTTAAATTTCCACTAGTTATTGAGGAAAAATGAGAGGAGAGGATACCTAGCCTTATCCTTCTGGGTGTTTGTACTTATATGCAATAGGCAACAGTCTGTCATATACATATTTTGAAACTATTTTCTCTCTGCTTCTGTCTTAAGTTTCCATTGTCGTAATTGTGTCATCACAGGGCAGAAAGTGAAATTTGTCCCTTTTTTAAATGGCTGTTTTTTACTTCCTAATTAAAAAATATTTATCTATAAGAATATCACCCCCAGCCCCACCGTCCCACTGTGTCATGAGGAATTTCTCTCAAGTGTTTATATTTAGAGTTATATATTTTTTTGCCTTTACCTTTAGGTACATCATCCATCTTGAATTAATGCTTGTAAATGGTATGAGATAGGAGGACTTAAGGATCATCTCTTTATACAGATCTTGAACTGTCTTATAATCCTTGGTTGCAAGACTTGCTTTTCACCCATTATATTTCTTTGATGGCTTTGTTGAAAATATACTATGCACGAGTGCATTTACTTCAGGACTCTATTCTCTCTCACTTTTTAAATTAATGCAATTATTTTTAATTGGTTTTTGCCATACAAGGTAAATCAGCCATAAGTATACATTTGTCCCCTCTCTCTGAAACCTCCCTCTGTGACACCCCTTTAAGTTGTCACAGAGCACCTGGTTGAGCTCCTTGTGTTACACAGAAACTTCCTGCTAGCTATCTATTTTGCAGATGGTAATGCTATCGACTCTGCTTTATTGCCCTAACCTTATGTTGATACCACATTGGTTAGATTAATGTAGCTTTACAATAAGTTTCAATCAGATAGTAACAGTTTTCCCAGTTTTTTTTTTCATTTTTATAGAGCACATGACTTTTTAAGGTTGCCTGCATTTTCATATAAATTTTATATTTATCTTATCAGTTTCACCAAAAACAATTTTAAAATCTGATGGGAATTGTATTGAGGTGTCATTTTATCTAGAGATCAATTTGAAGATAATTGATAGTTTATTTATAGTAAGTGTTCTAAATAATTCATTTAATCAATGCAATTAATTTAGATATTCTTTCATTTCTCTTAGAAATATTTGTACATATTTTATACTGTGAACTTCCTAAATATAATAGCTCTAGTATATTTTTGGCAAATGCACTAGGACTTTTAACATTCATGTTGTGTATACATAAAAACAGTCTTACTATCCCCTTTGAAGGTCTATCTTTTGTTTTACTTCTAAGTAGGCCCTATTACATATTGTTGAAAGAACTGGTTGCTTGTCTTAACTGCTAAGTAGTGTCCAACTCTTTGTGACCCCATGAACTGTAACCCCCCAGGCTCCTCTGTCCATGGGATTTCTCAGGCAAGAATACTGGAGAAAGCTGGCATTTCCTTCCTTCTCCAAGGAATCTTTCTCACCCAGGGATTGAACCTGATCTCCTGTGTTAGCAGGTGGATTCTTTAGCACTGAGCCACCAGGGAAGGCCATACAAGAAGTTTGGCTGTTAGTAAACACTTATATATTACAGCATAAACCTCATTATAAGCTTTAACAACAACAAAAAATTCATCAACTACTAAAGAGTGTGATCCTAGTAGCACATATACCTCCAAAGAACCATACACACACACACACACTTTCTAGAGAAGTAAAATGCAATCAGACCCAATTCTCCATTCTCCATTGAAGGAGCAAAAGGAACTTACATGAAATACAGGAATGAGCTTAAAGCTTTAAAGAAAGAACTGGTAAGAGGATTTACATTTGTTTTGTTCCTAATCTTAGAAAGAAAAATTATTCATTCTTTCAATATTAAATATTTTGTTAGCTGCAAGATCTTCTAAGATGATCTTTACCTGAATGAGAAAGTGCTCCTTTCTTTCTAGTTTTCTTGATGCTTTTGTCATAAATAGGAATTTATTTCATCAAATGTTGCTTCTGCAATTATTGAGATGATCATATTCGTCTTATTTTTCATTTTTTAGTCTGGTGATTCATTTTAAATGTTGAACAAACTAGCACTCCTGGAATTAAAATGAATTGGCCATGGTGTATCATCCTTTATACATATATTACTATCTTCAAGTTGCTAATGATTTGCTAAGAACATTTACATTAATGATCATGAGAGATATTCAGTGTAATTTTTTTTTATCCTAATGCTCTTGTCTCATTTTGATGCCACAGTTATGCTGAGGTGTAACATGTTCCCTCTCTTCTCTGTTTTCTGAAAGAATTTATGGAGGACTAGTATTAATTATTTCTTACATACATCTAGGCTTGAACCTTTCTTTGTAGGAAAATTATTATTTATAAATACAAATTAATTTCTTTAATAGAAATAAGGCTACTCAGAGTCTTTAACCCTTCCAGTGTCAATTTTGATAACATGTACCTTTCATTTCAATTGTTAAGATAATCAAAATTATAAAAATGTCTGTATAAAATTATTGATAAATTTCCTTATTTCCTTTTAGTAAATATAGGCTATTTAATGAATACTATCTTTGACTGCACTTGTTTTCTGATTTTTTCCCTGTGACTTGTGGGGCATTTTATCAAAGTTTTAATATTTTTAAAATGTCAATTTTTAATTCATTGTCATTTTCCAGTGGTTTCTACATTTTACATGATTGCACTGTATCGTTTATATTGAATTTAATTTATTCTTAAGTTTCTGGTTCCTTGAGTTAGAATTTTAGATCATTTATGTTTAGTTTCTTTGTTTTTTTAATATAATCATGTCAAGCCATAAGTTATTCCCTGAGCACCACTTTGCTGTATTCCACAAATTTTGACATATCTTTCACTTTTGTTTCCATTCTAATGATTACCTACTTCATTTTCTAACTTCTTCATTGACCCAAAGGTAATTGAGAATCATTAGGAATATGCAGTTTAATTTGTAAATTTTGAAGAATTTCAAATTTTGTTCTGATATTGACTTTTAAAATAAAACCAATACAGTATTGTAAAGTAAAATAAGTAAAATAAAAAAAGAAAAAATTTATTTTTTAATCAGTGAACACATTGTGGATGAATTAAATCCTTCGATATTTACTGAAAAATGTTATATGGCATATAGTATGATCTATATCATGAAAAATAAAAAGTGCACTTTCAAAAAAAAACATGTATTTTGTTGATGCTGATTGCCTTGATCTATGATTGTCAGTTAGCTTACGATGGTTGATAATCCACATAGGTTGTTTAAATTATGATTAGTTTTTTGTCACCTTGCTTTACCCACTTCTGTTAGAGAGGTGCAAATCCAAATCTGAGTGTGAATTTGTCCTTAGTTCCTTTTAGATTCTATTTTCATGTATTCTAGTCCCCTTTATTAGGTACATACATATTTAGGGTTGGTATATCTTGACTTATGGTAGGTTTAATCTTAAATAAATTTCCTATATTTTGCTAGTAAAATGCATTGTCTTTAGGTTTAATTTTTCTGAGAATAATATATCCAGTTCAGCTTTATTATGATTTACTGCTCACATAGAAATTTTTTTCATCATTTTACTTTATGAGTCTCCTAAAATTTAAATTTATTCTCTTGTAATACATTTGAGTCTTAACTGCTTTAATTCAAATGACAATTACTCCTTTAAAGGTTTTATCAATTAATATTTAACACAATTATTGAATGGTTAATTTTAACTCTACCATGTTACATTTCCCCATTTTTCTTCTCTTCATTTCTCTTTTTCCTTCCTTTCCTTCCTTATTTTGATTACTAAATTATCATTTGGCATTCAACTTTTATCTCCTCTGTTGACTCATTAGGTATCCTTTTTTTTTAATAATCATTGTGATTTCTGTAAGTATTAAAGTATACCTTAAATAATATTTACAACTTCACATATAATCTTAGAAGCTTACAACAATATCATTCAACACTATCCACTGTTCTGTGTTATTGCCCTAATCTATTTTATACATATTTTAAATCCAAGCATATCACTGCTATATTAGGTATTAATTTTAATAAATAATTTTATTTACCCACATATTAACAGCTTCTTCTATTTTTCATCCCTTCATGTAAATCTTAGATTACTTCTAATAACATCTTCACTCATCTTGAAGAGTAAATACCTTTAATATTTCCTTAATGAAATTCTGCTTATTACAAATATTCCCAGCTTTAGCTTATGTTAAACTGCCATTGTTTCAACTTTCTCTTTAAAGAATATAACTCATAAGATTAGATTTCTATGTGGCTCTTTCCTCTATAGCCTTTAAAAATAGGATTCCATTATCTACTGTCTTACATTGTATCAGATAAGAAGTCAGCAGTTTTTCACAGTTCTCTCATATCAGTTCAGCTCAGTTCATTGCTAAGTCGTGTCCGACTCTTTGCAACCCCATGGACTGCAGCACACCAGGCTTCCCTGTCCATCACCAACTCCCAGAGCTTGCTCAAACTCATGTCCAAAGAGTCAGTGATAACATCCAACGATTTCATCCTCTGTGTCTCTTCCTCCTCCCACGTTCAACCTTTCCTAGCATCACGGTCTTTTCAAATGTGTCAGTTCTTCATATCAGGTGGCCAAAGTATTGGAGCTTCAAAGTTAGCATCAGTCCTTCCAGTGAATATTCAGAACTGGTTTCCTTTAGGATGGACTGGTTGGATCTCTTTGCTCTCCAAGGGACTCTCAAGAGTCTTCTCCAACACCACAGTTCAAAAGCATCAATTCTTCGGCACTCAGCTTTCTTTATAGTCCAATTCTCACATCCACACATGACTACTGGAAAAACCATAGCTTTGACTATATGGACCTTTGTTGGCAAAGTAATGTCTCTGTTTTTTCAACATGCTGTCTAGGTTAGTCATAGCTTTTCTCCAAGGAGCAAGTGTCTTTTAATTTCATGGCTGCAGAACCATTTGTCATGATTTTGGAGTCCAAGAAAATAAAGTCTGTCATTGTTTCCCCATCTATTTGCCATGGAGTGATCGGACCAGATGCCATGATCTTTGTCTTTTGAATGTTGAGCTTTAAGCAAACCTTTACCACTCTTCTCTTTCACTTTCAACAAGAGGCTCTCATATATAAAGCTTCCTTTAATTTCTGACTGCTTTTAATATTCTCCCTTTTTTCTGCTTTTCAAAATTTGACTATACATAAGTTTTCCTCAGTCTGTGAATTTTACATTTTGTCAGGTATGGAAGTTCCATCTCCTTTCGTATTTCGTCAATTACATACATTAAAAGACATGACATTTTTTTTCTACAAGTCATTAACACATGTTTGTTTTTTCTGGTTTTTTATGTGCTTTAATTTGCTACATTTCTTTTGATATGCCTCTAAGTCTATTAAAATTTCTCTTTTTATTGTCTAATCTACAGCTCAGCTGTACAGAAAATTCCATTTCTTAAATGTCTACTNATAAGAAGTCAGCAGTTTTTCACAGTTCTCTCATATCAGTTCAGCTCAGTTCATTGCTAAGTCGTGTCCGACTCTTTGCAACCCCATGGACTGCAGCACACCAGGCTTCCCTGTCCATCACCAACTCCCAGAGCTTGCTCAAACTCATGTCCAAAGAGTCAGTGATAACATCCAACGATTTCATCCTCTGTGTCTCTTCCTCCTCCCACGTTCAACCTTTCCTAGCATCACGGTCTTTTCAAATGTGTCAGTTCTTCATATCAGGTGGCCAAAGTATTGGAGCTTCAAAGTTAGCATCAGTCCTTCCAGTGAATATTCAGAACTGGTTTCCTTTAGGATGGACTGGTTGGATCTCTTTGCTCTCCAAGGGACTCTCAAGAGTCTTCTCCAACACCACAGTTCAAAAGCATCAATTCTTCGGCACTCAGCTTTCTTTATAGTCCAATTCTCACATCCACACATGACTACTGGAAAAACCATAGCTTTGACTATATGGACCTTTGTTGGCAAAGTAATGTCTCTGTTTTTTCAACATGCTGTCTAGGTTAGTCATAGCTTTTCTCCAAGGAGCAAGTGTCTTTTAATTTCATGGCTGCAGAACCATTTGTCATGATTTTGGAGTCCAAGAAAATAAAGTCTGTCATTGTTTCCCCATCTATTTGCCATGGAGTGATCGGACCAGATGCCATGATCTTTGTCTTTTGAATGTTGAGCTTTAAGCAAACCTTTACCACTCTTCTCTTTCACTTTCAACAAGAGGCTCTCATATATAAAGCTTCCTTTAATTTCTGACTGCTTTTAATATTCTCCCTTTTTTCTGCTTTTCAAAATTTGACTATACATAAGTTTTCCTCAGTCTGTGAATTTTACATTTTGTCAGGTATGGAAGTTCCATCTCCTTTCGTATTTCGTCAATTACATACATTAAAAGACATGACATTTTTTTTCTACAAGTCATTAACACATGTTTGTTTTTTCTGGTTTTTTATGTGCTTTAATTTGCTACATTTCTTTTGATATGCCTCTAAGTCTATTAAAATTTCTCTTTTTATTGTCTAATCTACAGCTCAGCTGTACAGAAAATTCCATTTCTTAAATGTCTACTTGTTAATAGGTCTATATTATATAATTTTTCAGCTGAACTTCTCCATTTGTCATTCTTTTGTATACATTTTCACTAAAACACTGAACATCTCCATAATAGCATCTTTAAAGTTATTTTCGGTTACATCAAATATACTTGGAACCTCTAGTGATAGTCTACTAACTGATCTTTCTCATAATTATGGTTCATTTTCCTTTTTTAGTTAGGAGGAAGAGGGAATGTTTACTTATTTTAGAGGTATGGACAATATTTTTACAGTCTAAATTGTCTTTCTTTGTTTGCTTTTTTTTTTAAACCAGTTATTGAGTTGTACAGTTTCATCCCATCGAAGCCTTGTTTAAAGCTTTGTTAGAGTGAAGTTAAAATAAACTTACTGCAAAATTTGGGCTTCCCAGGGGAATAAATAGTATGTTTGGTGAGTTCAGAAGGGTTTCTCTGCTGACTGTATGATCACCAATGTGGCCCATCATTGTGTAATTCCTGTTTTGTTTCGTTTTTTTGTTTGTTTGTTTGTTTTTCCATCTCACAGACCTTCAACAGCTGTCCTCTACCAAGTATAGTCGTTTACCCCATGCACATATTTGGCCAAATATTCAAGTGGAAACTTATGCAGATGCCCGATTCCTTTCCACAGATCTCTTGTCCCTAAGACACTTACCCACAAATTCCAGCACCCCTCAACAATCACAAAGTATGATTTCTACTCTCTCCAGTAAATTCCTGGTTTCTATTGGAGCTCCATTCCCTTCCATCACATTTTAGAAAGCATCTCAATGTAAAAATCCAGAATGGAACTAGAACATATCTTTCACATTTCTCTTTTTTGAAGAAACTTCTCCAATATTGCCTAGTTTCCAGTACCTGAATGTTGTGACCTCATATATCTTAAAAATTCCATAATGTATATGGAGGAAAGTTGGGGATACAAATTACTCCATCATAGTTGTAATCAGAAATATATCCATGACATCCTAATAATTTTGGCATCCTTTGTGTCATGAGGAACTTGACTAAAATTCTGACCTCTTCTTTGACTATTTAAGCTACTGTTTAGTATAACTGCCTCTTTGAAATAAAGCTGAAAAAATGTCAGTAAGCCACACTAAATATACCCTTCAAAATGAATGAACTGAATCTAGTGATTTTTGCATGAGAGGAAAAGAGAAATTAAAATTTATTTATACAGATTTTAAATTTTAAAGCATTCTCTAAAAACAAAGAACATACCCTGTCCTTCCTGACAACTATTTGGCAATTGAAACAGCTCAATGCCATACAAACTTTAAAAAGAATAATATCTGAATGGCAAGACTATTCGGCAAATTAATGTAACTACTGGTGATTCATTGTTAACTATCTTCAAACCTTTGGGTAAATTTATCAAATGAAATAAAAACTTTGTGGTTCATATGTGTTTATTGCCTGGTGTCTAGGAAAGTCAATCATTGATACTCATTGTCTGAATAAGGAAAATGAAGTTAAGGACTCACAATGTTAGATTAATATCCATTTCCATAACAAATGAATCTTGCCTTATCCAAAGTCTCAATGACTGTTCATCAAGAATTTACAGAATTTGAATGAGAGATAGAGTACTATTAATATAACCTAATCCCTTCATTTCACAAAGGAGAAAATGAATGTCAGAGAAATAGCACAGAATGGGAGGAACGGGAACTTTGGGATGAGATAGGTCTAATATGGAATATCGTCTCTACTACTTAACAGCTATATTATATGAGACAAGTCAGTGAATATCTTTGAAGTTCAGTTTACTCATATCTAGAATATAACATTGTTAAACTTACCGAATTATTATGGAGAATAACACTCAAATATTTGTAATTCTCCAAAGTTCAAAATTTTTTTAATTATATCTTCTTTCTATTTTATTTGTCCAAAGACACATCAAGAGTAATCAGCAGTTGTACAGTGAGGCCCAGTGTTCTTTATCATATACACACACCATGCTTCCCAATGAACAATATTCATTCCTACCTAGAAATTCACCTACAGAAAACAGATAAATTATATACTTATAATTTTATATGTGTATGACCAAAAATAACAATATACAATGAAACGGTAAAAAAGTTTGCTGCAAGGGAAAGTTCAAGTACTTTTCAAAGGACCTATTACTACTTTTATAATATATTTTTTATGTCTGATTAATGAGCAACTTTTGAAACAGTTTATTCTATCCAGGGATGTGGATGTTAGTTTCTATTTTTCAAGCCTGATTATAGAAGAACTTCTAAAGCAGTTTAATTTGTTCAGGGATGCTAAACAAATATGTCAACATTCATTTTGCATTTATGTCTGCAGCAGTTAAAGGAAGAAATGGGGAAATAAACAGAATTTAGAATTTGCTCTCTCTCTTTTTAAGAACTAAGAGACTCTGGTACATTTCATTTTTTATGCAAAGAACTCAAAATCCTAACTGAGATAAATGTATTGCAGATTGAAGTTTTTAGTAGCTTTACCAAGCAGTTTATGGGTTGGCATTCTGCGGTAAAGTGATCTAAAACCTTACAGTTCACTATTATGCAAATACAAATTTGGCAAGAAGATATGGGTTTTAAGAACTTCTCTGTGGACAATCACATATATCAGATTTTGAATACATAATTATGTTTGACGTTTAATTTGAACCTTAATTTGAATGTGGTTTACCCTTAAAAATAAGTAATATAAAACTGTCCTGTAGTACTTGGGTTGAGACAAGTTGTTGTTTTTTTAATTTCAGGTTTATTCCTTTATATCTACAATACATATATGTTATGCATACATATATATGTTTAGGTATATATATATAATTTGGAAGTTTCTCTTGAGAGAAACATAAAATTGTTTCAAAAAATAATTATATGTTATAAAATATATTATAAATCATTAAACATATTCAAAATTGTTAAAATTCATATATCCAATCATCATTAATTAATTTTACATAATGAGGCTGACAAGTTCACATGGATTCAACCATGGTTTACAAAAAACTAATGCTGGAGACTGACAGGTAAAATATAATCAAGTTGGATGTGAGTAATTAATCTGGAAAAGGTCAGTTTGGGGAAAAAATGTTTTCCCTGTCATCTTTTAAGTTAGCATATTGGGGTCAGTACCACAGCTGTGGCAGACATATTTCCCATCACTCTTGTACCTACTAAGCGAGTATGATGCAGACACAGTCCACTGTCAAATCTCAATGATATTGAATTAAGCTGAATAATAGTTTTAATATCTGAAAATATACAGAACACATGTGGACTATTTACAGTTTTCCTAACAATAAAATACAATACATATCTGACAAGTTTAATTTTGATGTGCTGGATAAATCAGCACACACATTAAGCAAGATGTATGACTTAAAATTCAATGCAAGTTTGTAGGTTGTTCTGTATTGTTTGGGGACTTTCACTATCAGATTAAATTGCATAATGAAACACCTCCAAAGAATCAGAGATTCTATAATACAGAATAATGAAATGTACAGCATATGAAATAAACTATTTCATATTTTAACTTTATGCTAAGTGAACATAGCAGCTAGAAGTGGACATGTATTTATGAAAGTGTTTTCTTAATTTGTTGGGAGGAAAACTTAAGCATATTATGACATGTTATTTAGTCTCTAGGCTCTGCCACACACCAAGTAAAATGCATTATATTGCCAGTTTCCCTGGATTTGCACTCACTGAGGCAGCTGAGGTCAGCGCTCTCTGAAGGCATGACATTTAGTATAATTTAAATGATTTCAAAAAGCCAATCTAAAAATATATTCTCTGCTTGCCATCATTGTAATTGACATTACCAGTCCTAAGCCTTCTTGATAAGGCCTTCACCTATCCATCAACCCATGCATCCAGCTACATAGTCTATCATTCAACCACCCTTTCAGACATGCACACATTTGTATTTATTCATGTAAATATTCACTCTTTTTTTAAATTCAGCAAAAATTGTGACATATGCTAGTATAATGAGATAGATATCATTTAAAGAAAAAAAAGGATGAAACAAAACAAAGTTCCTGCCCTCGTGGAATTTAAAGTCTAAGGAAATAGGAGAATATTCAGCTATTAAAGGGAAAATTACAATGTGATATGTTCAATGAATTGTGATATACAAGGCATTGATATTTTATGTGGGTCAGTCAGAAAACCCTGGGTAGAACTACCTGAGAAAGCAATGTCTAAGATCAAGCCAATGATATGGTTAGATAGGGGTCAATTTGAGGGGCAGGTTTAAAGAGAACAGTGAAATTTTTTGTTAGCTTTCAAGTGATATATAATAATCACCAATACAAATTGAAGTGTTCTATATGTCTGGCAATACAAATTGAAGTTTTCTATATGTCTGGTAATACAAATTATCTTTTTAATTACTAGAATGAATTACAACAATCTTTAAAAAATAGGTGCAGAGATGTTAATGCAGTTCTGTTTACAAGGTAACACAACTAACGCAGAATTCAAATCACGGCCTGAGTAACTAAATATACTCTTTATTATTGACCTCTTTTAAAACAATCACAATATTAAGCTAACCTAAACACCCAAACCCAGTATACGTCTGGCTTTTTACTTTGATCATCCAGCAAGGTTCTAAACTGATGCATGTCTAGGACTATGGTATTATGCCCCAAAAAGCAACTGTTTGTGAAAACCTACTCTATCATGGTGTAATATTATGTGGAGTAGGTTGGAGGAATTCACATGGGTTCTGAGGGAAAGTATGAAGGTTTCAGGCTTTCGGGATAGGGTTAGAGTTTAAGAGAAGGAGGGGTCACAAAGCAAATTATAGAATAATCAGACATAATAATACCTATTTAACTGTTTTGCCTAAAACATATCTGCTTCTTAAATCAGCTACTTTTTTATGAAAACTAGTTGGTACTCTTATACATTTAGCAAAGTGAAATACTTTGTTTCCCACCTAAGTAAAAAGTTTCAAGGACACAACATGTTACATTACACACTCTGTTACATTACACCAAACAAGTATAAAGTATTTTATGAGAACATCTAATGTTTATAATTAATCTGTACAATAGATTTAAATAAAATAATACTGATATCATAAGAGCTCTACTTGTGGATTTGGATGCTAACACAGATAAATAGATACAGATAATATCAAGATTTATACAGATATCAGTAGCACAGTTTAATATGGAGAATCAGCATAATCTGATTGGTATTCTGACTCTTACATTTTCTAATGTTTATCTTTAGATAATCATTGCATCTTACTGAGCTCAGTTTTCATGATTATAAAGTGCAAATATGAGTTCCTATCTGAAGAATTAAATGAAAAAATGGGAATAGATATAAGAAAAGTAGCTCAAAATTGTATCATATTCAATATCTGATAAATAATATTACTACTGTAAAATTTACCAGCCCTCTACTGAGCAATGTGGCACCAAGGTACATAAAACAAAATATTTGCAAAATTTCTCTCTTCCTCTCTTATATC
>SJYA01001331.1:5459394-5473080 GCA_006410615.1 Neotragus moschatus
TCCTAAAATACAATAGAAGACAATGGAGTTAATAAAATATGGAAATATAATGAACAAGAAATTTGTAAGAGGAAAATACAAATGACTAATAAGTAACTTTAAAAATGCAAATTTAAACAATGAAATATCTGAAAGAATGAAAATATCTAATGCTGACAAAGATATAAGGAAATAATCATGTATTTGTTGAAACTAGTTTTTAATTATCTATCAAAATTTTAAAGTGTTTTTTTTTACTCAGCAATTCTGCTTGTAAATTGCTAATAGAGAATCTTATAGTTTAGATAAGTACAAAGGTAGTCACTATTCTTATTATTAATGTTGAAAAGGAAGTCTTCTAAATTCCATGAATATAAAATGCTTTAACAAATGCTTTAACAAAATGTCTACAATGCAGGATAGTATTCATAGATTTGAAATAGATGTACAGATATTAACTGCTTATCTATCAGTAGAATTTCTCTTTAAGATAATTTATACTGAAAAATGTAGAAAGCTATGATTCAAGAATATTTTTGTAAAAACATACATTCACACACATACACATACACAACTCCAAACTACATTTGTGAAAGTATATTTCTATAAATGCAATGTAAAAAAGGTTGTTTTAACATAGAAGATATAAGAAATGCACAAGAAAATAAATCTAACCCTTGTTAGTGAAGTGAAAGTCTCTCAGTTGTATCTGACTCTGTAACCCCACGAACTGTATAGTCCATGGTATTCTCCAGGCCAGAATACTGGAGTGCCTAGCCTTTCCCTTTTCCAGGGCATCTTCCCACAACCCTTGTGAAGAGAATTACAATTTACAGTGATGTGGGGTGAAGAAGATATTTCACCTTTTACTCTATTGTTTTAAAATTAAAAGAAGACTATTAAGTAATACTTCTATGATGAAAAAAATAGATTTCATATCTTTCTGGAATTTTGCTATAATTTTGAAAAGAAGCAGGCTATAAGCTGGGAGCTTGGACATGAACTGTGAATACCAAAATTTGTTTATGGTGCTTAACATTCTTATGGCTCTCTTTCTATTTTTCCAATAAAATACTTTGGAATATAAAGATACAATGTGAATTAAAGAAAACTATTAGCAATCTTTCAGTATCTTTAATTATCATTATTGTTAGTGAGAGATTATAAAATGGTAATAAGGCATACTATTGTGTATTTAGTAATCACCCCTAAATTTTGGAAGCTAATAATGAATTGACTTAATATTCTTGAGTTGATAAATTCCATCCTGGAAAAGGGGCTATAAATATATATGACAAAAGCTATACCTCTCAGTGAAATGCCATCTCTGGTTATCATAGCAAAATGAGGTATCTACTTCCTAATCATTTATTATTGTGATTAAAATTCTCTTTTTCACACATCTCTAACCTTTCTTATGACAACATATCTTGTTTTTGATAACTCCAGTCTTCCAGAGATCCTCTGACAATGCATTTCATCTTCAATAATGCAAGAGACAATAGCTTTGGAATTTGAATCAAAACTTCAATTATTTCCCTTTAGGGAAGGCTTTTCTATTTTATCTATTTGGCTCTGCACTACTTGAAGGCAAGGATGAAGTCTTGGCTATCTTTCAATTCCTGGCACTTAACATAGTATCTGCTATTCATTATATGTTAGTTGAATAAATAAATGCTTTACCTAAGATTCAATAATAATGATATAAGGCTAAGGATCTTCAAATTCAGAACCAAGAAAACAACATTAGAATCCTGGACTTATTGTTTATAAAGTAGGCTACATTCAATCTGTCCACTGCCTTGTCTTCAACTAGGTATAAGCGTGCTTAACAGATAAAGTTGCTGGAAAGATTAAATGAGAAAAGTAAATGAAATCATTTATATATTAAGATGATTTTAAACTATATGCCTTGCAATATCTAGTCAAAGGAGATACATTACATAAGTTGGATAGAGTCCCTACTCTAAGGAAGCTACATTGCCATTAAGGAAACAGGCATTAATGAAATAATTATATGATTATTTATAAAGAGTACAAGGAATCTGAATTTTTAAAAAAATGTAGAACATTCCCCTAATAATATAAAGGACAAGTTATGAAGTATGAGAGAGGTTTATCAAAGGAAGAGCAGGGTGATACACAAGAGAGGGCTGATGCACACTGTGGGTATAGCATTCTCAAGGCAAAGTAAAGAAGGGAGGGAGGTAGATGAATTGAGAGGGGCTAGATTAAGCATGAGATAATGTACAGAAGACTCTTGGGCAGGAGATCAGGTCTGTGTTAGATAATAAATTATAAGGAGGACAAAGAGAAAAATTACAATGATGATGAAGATTATGCCAACGATAAAACAATTCTCAGAAAAAAAAAATAAAAAAACAAAAAAAACTACAAATCATCTTGTTTGAGAACTTCCCTGGTGGCTAAGATGGTAAAGTATCTGTCTACAAAGCAGGAGACCCGGGTTCGATCCCTGGGTCAGGAAGACCCCCTGGAGAAGGAAATGGCAATCCACTCTAGCACTATTGTCTGGAAAATCCCATGGACAGAGGAGCCTGGTAGGTTACAGTCCATGGGGTCACAAAGAGTCAGACATGACTGAGTGACTTCACTTTCACATTCTGCATGACATATGCTGTAAAGTTACAATTTATTATCCTATGTTCTCTAGGTTTGTCTAGCTACTTAACTTCCTCATCTTCACTTTGTATAAGTATGTGTGTATGTTCAGTGGCTCACTCTAGCTCAACTCTTTGCAATGCTATGGACTATAGCCCACCAGACTCCTCTGTCCATTGTATTCCCCAGGCAAGAATGTTGCAGTGGGTTGCCATTTTCTACCCCAGGGCATCTTCCTGACCCAGGGATCAAACCCTTTTTTTGTGTGTCTCCTGCATTTGCAGGTGAATTCTTTACTGCTGAGCTAACGAAGAAAGGACAGATCCAACCATCAACACCATGGAAGCAACCAGCAAAATCAATGCTTCAACTCACAGCCATGGTGGGTAGTTAGTTATCTTGATAATTCCCTCGACTATGTTTTTTAAGTTTAGAGAGAAGAAGTGGGAAAAGGGGGGAGAGAGAATAACAGGATCCAACAGTTGATATCATTGTCTTGATAAACTGATTCAAAGAAAATAAGTGTAAATTTAATTGATTCCAAGAAATATTCACTAAATACCAGTTTGGAATTTAGTTTGTGCTAAAACCTTTTGCACAAGAACAAAACAAAGTCACGTTATAAGGCCACCATTCTGAATGCAAAGAATTGTCTGAAATGAAATATCATCTCGGTTAAAGAGACAGATAAAATAAAATTCCTGTTTACAAATATATTCTCAATTATCTTGATATGTATGGGAAATATTAAGTCTAGTGCTTGTAATATCTAGAAAGGTTTGGACCATATGACCCTGTCAATAGCTTAAGCATCATCAGGTAGTAGTGAAATTTCATTTTAGCATAGAAATATGAGAAATTCAAACCAGTTATAAAAGCATTTCATCTAAAAGTACATATGCTCAAAATTTCATAATATTAATAACTAGTATATTGACCATTTTGAATTCTACACTACATTGTGTGGCTCTGAAAGTTCCTCTTAAAGTGTTATCTATATATATAAATTATATGGCAAATGAGTTGCAGTATTAGCACAGCAAATCTTCAATACCAAGTTTCCAGTTTAACAGAACTGTGGAAGATAAAACGTCAAGCTACCACTCCTTTGATCTTATTACTGAGGTTCATGATTACAGATAACATCATAAAAATATAGCCACCTATACTTTACACAAAGGAGGATCAAGATGTTAAGTAGCTCCCCCAAACACCCAAATCACAAGCTAAAAGATCACAACTTTATAGCACATAATACAAAGTTTCTCAGAAAAGGGTGCTTTGGTTTAATCATATGCTCTTTCAAATTGTAACTTATCCAGAGGGTGGGGGAGGGAAAGTTGGGTTACATATCCACTCTACACAGTTCTGCATAATAAGGAAAATGTTAATTATCTAACAGCATGTTCACATTTTCTACTAGTTGGCAAGTACAGAATTTTGGCTGCTATCACTTCTCCAATAGGTATTGGAGTTTTACACATTTGTTATCAGCACAGAATTTGTCTTGTCTAGTTGTACTGCCTACATATTCCACTGTTCCAGGAGTCATTTAAGCATATAATAAATTGAGTTTCAATGAGCTGGAACCTCCCGCTTCAGCCTATTTTTCAGCAAATTATTTTCCAGCTGTAGCTTCAGCAGGAGTTTTTCCCACTCTTGAAAAGATGGCTATAATGGCCACATATTTTATATGCCAATTCTAAAATCATTTTAATCGGCTAGTTATTATGCATTAAATCAGTGATGAGCAAATTTAAAAAGAGTTCACATCACTCTATGGATATGGCAAGTATCTTTAATAGACTTCCGTGTTTTGGCACTAAAGCCTGATATGACAAAAACAAGGCCAATATAGTTGGGGCTTTGCCATAGAGCAGGAAAAAATGTTGTTTTGCCATTTACAGTATACTTTTCTGCATACTGATGTTCCAACAAACATCACTGGAGTATGAACAAAGTATTGATGTTTGAGGATCAGAAAATTTCAAATTTTGACTTGAGTTTAATCACTAGTATCTGCTCCCATTCAAACACAAGTTCTCTCTTGAAGCAAACAGATATGAAGGGTATTCAGATTAACCAGACTGAGATGGATATTGTACTGTGGATCACCAGAGTATTCTACTTAGGATTCTATATATACTAGGCAATAGCCTAAATGGAGATATAGGTACAGCAGCATCTATATATCTATATAAATCTATATATCAATTGCTATAGATATAATGTAGGTCTGACTATATATCTATCTGCATATAGCTATAGTGTATCTGTATACATTTATATAAATATAGCTATAGATATAACTATTTGTTATGCTGTGCTTATTTGCTCAGCCATGTCTGACTCCATGGACTATAGCCCACCAGTCTCCTCTGTCCATGGGGATTCTCCAGGCAAGAATACTGGAGTAGGTTATCATATCCTCCTCCAGGGGATCTTCCCAGCCCAGGGATTGAACCCAGAATTGCTGGTGGATTCTTTACCCTCTGAGCCACCAGAGAAGCCCAGATATAACTATGTTTATATATAAATAAATGTGTTAGGATACATCCAACACTAGCCATGTGTAGAAAGAGATACCAAGCAATTTAGTGTCCATTACTGTCATTTGTCTGCTCTAGTTCTCCCCATATCTTAATTTTCTTTCTTTATTTGAGAAACTCTTCCCACCTCTAGGTGGACCCATAGCAAATGGCAGAGAAAAATGGGAAATATAGACAGAAATTAAGTAGAATGTGTGTGTATGGTTGTGTGTGTGTGTGTGTGTGTTTAAGTTTGCAGGGCTATTGAAAGAAGTTGCAAGATATATTTCAATCAGGGAGTTGAAGAAAACTGCATTTAAGTACTGACAAACCTAGAAATCAAAAAGAAAACTGATAAAATGTGACCCTGGAATTTTTCTGGGAATGTGCCTTAATTATTATGAAGATATTTCAAAGTTTACTAAACATTCCAGGTGCCATTTCAGGCTGCCATCTCTGTTCTAAAGGGAATGCTGTCCTCTGCATGGTTGAGACTGTGGAGCTCTGAATATTAGCCAGTTATGGCAACTTGGTCAAGTGGGAAAGTAACTTACCAACCTTGAATTTACATTTCCTTGTCAGTAATAAATGTGTTTTGAGTTAAATAATTAAGTTCTTTTTTAGTTCTAAAATGTTTTCTTTCATTTGGGAAGGAGATCAGTCTGTTGCTGATTATCTTACTCAAAATCAGACAACTAATAAATTGCATCAGCAGGGTTTGAGTTCAGGATTTTGTCATTGTTGCTTGTTGTTTAATGCCACATGCCTCTAAAAGCCATTGCAACATTACTTTACATGAGTGTTCTCTGTTCTGAGGACTATAGAGCCTAACCTGCTTGAGAGAATTAGCAAATAGAAAAATTTCCAAAAAATTTAAAACTTTAAATAAATTGCTTGTTAATATAATCATTTCTGCATTTTATCTTTCTGAAGTATTCTTCTAAATGACACTGCTTTAGGTATTTTGCTCCACCATCCTACAAACTATCTTCTACATCCTCTTCTTTTTATCATTCTGTATTGCTCCGTTTCACTTTTTCTCTTTAGAGTTTTATGTTGACTAGCTACAACCAGGGACATATATAGTATAATGTCATTCTGCAAGGAATTTCATTCTCTTTGCTTGGTCTTTATAAACTGACTATTACTAGTCCATCTAAATTCTTCAGTTTCAGTTCAGTTCAGTTCAGTCGCTCAGTCATGTATGACTGCAATCCCATGAATTGCAGCACACCAGGCCTCCCTGTCCATCACCAACTCCCGTAGTTCACTCAGACTCATGTCCATCGAGTCGGTGATGCCATCCAGTCATCTCATCCTCTGTCGTTCCCTTCTCCTCCTGCCCCCCAATCCCTCCCAGCATCAGAGTCTTTTCCAATGAGTCAGTTCCCATGAGGTGGCCAAAGTACTGGAGTTTCAGCCTCAGCATCAGTCCTTCCAACGAACAGCCAGGGCTGATCTCCTTCAGAATGGACTGGTTGGATCTCCTTGCAGTCCAAGGGACTCTCAAGAGTCTTCTCCAACACCACAATTCAAAAGCATCAATTCTTGGTGCTCAGCTTTTTTCACAGTCCAACTCCCACATCCATACATGACCACTGGAAAAACCATAGTCTTTACTAGACAGACCTTTGTTGGCAAAGTAATGTCTCTGCTTTTTAACATGCTGTCTAGGTTGGTCATAACTTCCCTTCCAAGGAGTAAGAGTCTTTTAATTTCATGGCTGCAATCACCATCTGCAGTGATTTTGGAGCCCCCCAAAATAAAGTCTGACATTGTTTCCACTGTTTCCCATCTATTTTCCTTAACCAGTTTAATTCCTTTTCATTAGTTTTTAAACTCTCACATATTATTTAGTTGGCAAATATAATGAGTTAGTACAATATCAACATCTGGCCACTGTTTTCCTGACCATTCAATAACCCACTTTTAACCCACTATGGGCATATGCCGTGTTTTCCTTTAGGGCTTCATCTCCTTCAGCACTTAGTACAATACTGAAAAGTAGTCAGTGAATGTTGACAAAATTAAGCAATGAATTCAATTCCCCTCTCAATATTTTCTAACAACAACCCTTCTCCATTTCTCCATTTCACAAAGTTGGCAAGAGAAAATTACTGAGTAAAGAAAGCAGAGATGACTCTCTGAGCTCCATTTTTGCAGTAATGAATTGGTAGATTGAGAGACATGTTGAAAACCAAATTTAACTTAAATTTCTAATTTACTTTAACCATTAAGAAACCTGATCACTAGGTCTTGATGAAATCAGAGTAATCATTCAACATTGTAAATTATATCCCACTAAATGCATACTTAAAACATGCTTGTGGCAAGTTTTTGACCTAGACATTAAATTTTCAAATATTTCTACTTTAAATTTGTTTGAATACCTGTATGAATTGATATGAATTCCACCTTTTTTTTTTTGCTATTGTTTTTATGTTCATGCCCTATTCTCCAGATGCACTAATTTAATATTCTCAGCTATAGAAAGTTGAAATCCACAAATTGCCCATCTCTCATGGGCCTGAAATGCTTTTCCCTTTTAATGGCTAGTTTCTGATTATATCCTGGATCTAAGCCTAAACACCATTTCCTCAGAGAAGCTTTCTCTGATCATTCAAAATAGCTACCCAGTCATTATCAATCTTATAGTCTATGGTAAATCTTTTTGTAGAATGTACAATGACTTTGTAGAATGTTTAATGATTTGGTGTTTGTTTGTTTCTGTCCCTCTCATCAGAACATAAATTTTGTCTTAAGTGGTGGAGAAAAGTAATTAAAGGCATGGATTGTAGAGTCAGACTGCTATGGTTAGGATTTAGACACCAATATTTCCTAGATGAATTACTTTGGGCAAGACCATTCCCTTCTCTTAAGATTCAGCCTCCTCCTGAATTTAAAAAAAAAATATATCATCTATCTCAGAAGGTTGTTGTGAAGATACAGTGACATAATGCATAGATCACAATAACGTTACTTGTGATTATTCACCATCAGATACCCAGTACATATAGCAGTGCCTAGGGCCTTATAACTTGATAAATATTTCAGTTCAGTTCAATTCAGTTGCTCAGTCGTGTCTGACTCTTTGTGACCCCCGTGGACTACAACACGCCAGGCCTCCCTGTCCATTACCAGCTCCTAGAGTTTACTCAAACTCATGTCCATTGGTCACTGATGCCATCCAACCATCTCATCCTCTGTCATCCCCTTCTCCTGCCTTCAATCTTTCCCAGTATCAGGGTCTTTTTGAAAGAGTCAGGTCTTTGCATCAGGTGGCCAAAGTATTGGAGTTTCAACTTCAACATCGTGAAAAAAATTTATGAGATGAATAAATGAATGAGCCTAATAACTCTGGATATTATTAATAAATCATTAAGAAAGTAAAGCTTCCTATAAGCTTTCTATACTTCCTGTCACATTCACTCTCATCTACTCAGTGTTTAGTTTTTCTTCATTTTTTCTCCCCTCTCTCCCTTAGCATCTTGTTCACTCTCCACTGGCTCTTAATACGCTCTGCATATCAATAACCTCATGATTAAAACAAACAAACAAACACCCTCTTTACCCCTTTCCTCTTTTTCAATGGCTAAACTTGTCTCCATTCATTCCTGAATCTATTACATTATAGCTTCTATCTCATTACTTTCCTGGGATTGCGGCTGACAAGGCCAGCAGAAAATTTCTTTGTTCTTAAGTCCATGAGACAATTTCTAATCTTCATCTTACTTAACTTATCAACTGCAGTTTATTCTTAGATAATGCATAGGCAGTGAAGCCAGGGAGATCTGAGTTAATCTGTGCTTCACACAGTAAGGAATTTGAGGCCTTGGGCAAGTTGCTTAAGCCTGAGCGTCAGTCTCCCCAAATACAAAATGATAATGAAACTAATCTACCTTTTTAAATTATTTACTCAGTATACATTTATCAAGATCCCACTCTGTATGAAGCCATGTTGCAAATATTGGCAGCAAATCAGCGTGAAAAAAAGATGAAAATCCTTACTCACTTGGATCATGCAATCTAGTGGCTACTAAACAAAATAAACAAACACAGTATATAATATATTATTACTTGATAGGAGGTGAAAACAAAGTAAATACAAAATGATGAGTTGGTAGGGAATTCTATTTTAGACGGGTGTTGCCATTAGAAGGGTGTGTTTTAACCACAGATTGAAGGAGGTGCAAATGTTGGTGGAGGGAAGGAGCAAGGATGAAGGATGTTCCAGAAAGAAAGAACACAAAGTAGAGAATTGCTCAGATGGTGGACAGAGAACCTGTCCAAGGAACTACCAAGAAAAAAAGTAGCTATAGTAATGAAAAACAGAAATAAAGATAGAAAAAATTCAGAAAGGTAATTTGGAATGGGAGGTAAAAGAAAGGAGATCATTCATGGACTCGATGGCAATCACAAGAATTCTGATTCTATACCGAGCAAACGGGAACCCACTGGAGTGCTTTGAAAATAATCAGTTAGACTGCTCTTTTGCAAGCAAGACAAGAGATATAGCAGAATGGCCACCATAATCAATGTGAACGAAAATAGTAGTTTAAATAAGAGTGATAGTGATGGAAATAATAAAGATACCAGATTGCTGATATATTTAAAGGTAGAGTCAACTAGGTTTTCTGATTAGATGCAGTGTTTGAGAAAATGAAGTCAAGGACAGCTCAAGCTTCGGGTGATTGAGAGAAAGTATNAATGGCCACCATAATCAATGTGAACGAAAATAGTAGTTTAAATAAGAGTGATAGTGATGGAAATAATAAAGATACCAGATTGCTGATATATTTAAAGGTAGAGTCAACTAGGTTTTCTGATTAGATGCAGTGTTTGAGAAAATGAAGTCAAGGACAGCTCAAGCTTCGGGTGATTGAGAGAAAGTATGTACCATTTATTGTAATGGGGAAGATTTCAAAAAGAACTGACTGACTTGGGGGAGGTGATGAAAAGCTCAATTTTGTTGATGTTAACTTTGAGTACCTTTGCTAACTCCTATAATATCATTAGTGATAGTGAAGTCGCTCACTTGTGTCTGACTCTTTGCGACCCCATGGACTGTAGCCCAGCAGACTCCTCCATCACTGGGATTTTCCAGGCAAGATACTGGAATGGGTTGCCATTTCCTTCTCCATGGGACCTTCCCGACCCAGGGATTGAACCCAAGTCTCCTGCATTGTAGGCAGATGCTTTACCGTCTGAGCCACCATTACCTACTTTCTATTTCCTCTAGTAGAAGTTTGAAAGGGCTTTTCTGGAGAATTTGACAAAACTAAGAGATATAAAAAAATGCTCATCTAAGAAATCCCTTAAAAATGACGTGCCCAGTTAAGTATACAGTCAACAAATGGCACTTACTGCCAGGGTCCAGCCCCGGTGGATCCAGGGAACTCAAAAGGGAGACGGAGTCAGCGATTGATTTAGAGAGAGATAAGGAAAGAATGTTGTAGATAAGAAAAGAGAGGAGAGAAAGAAGCTGATATTCCTTGGTTTACACAGAAAGCTAATAAAACTTCAAGACCAGAATTTTGCCCTGTTCACGGAGCCCACAGGTGCCCTCCCAGTCTCCTGAGGGAGTGAAGATGCAGAACGTCTTCCCATTCAGGTCTTAGAAACCCGGGCAGATAAGTGAATGCAGGGNTAAAAGCCCAATGCTGAAGCTTCATCTCAGTTAAATCAGAATCTCTGGGAAGGGGAGGCAGGAGTCAACACTTTTTAAAATGCCACAGGTGATTCCATCCTGCAGCCAGTGAGAACCACTGTGAGAGGCAAAAGATCTCATTTCTTCCCAAATGGCAGCTGCTTTCATCGCTAGAGTGTGAACAAGTGTACGTCTCTCAGTTGTGTCTGACTCTTTTTGACTCCATGAATTATACAGCCCACCAGTGCCAGGGTCCAGCCCTGGTGGATCCAGGGAATTCGAAGTGGGGATGGAGTCAGCGTCTTAGGAAGGACTATTTAATTAGAAAAGAGAGATAAGGAAAGAATGTTGCAGATAAGAAAATAGAGGAGAGAAAGAGGCTGAAATTCCTTGTTTTATATAGAGAAACAATAAAACTCTGAGACAAGAAGTTTGTCCTGTTCACGGAGGCCACAGGTGCCCCCCAGGTCTCCCGAGGGAGTGAAGATGCAGAACGTCTTCCCCTTCAGGTCTTAGAAACTCAGGCTGCTGCTAAGTTGCTTCAGTCGTGTCCAACTCTGTGCGATCCCAGAGATGGCAACCCACCAGGCTCCACCATCCCTGGGATTCTCCAGGCAAGAACACTGGAGTGGGATGCCATTTCAGATAAGTGAATGCAGGGAGCCTCTATGCTCCTAGGGATCAGCCTGAAAAAGAGTGAGAGGGAGAGAGAGAGAATGATTGACACGGGGAGACCAAGCTGCTTCAGTGAGTGAGGCCCAATAACTTTATTTTCAAAAGGACTTTTATACCTTTCCCACAAATGATGTTGTGTACATTATCTTCTGGCCTTGGAGGCCTGTGAACATTTTAAGACCCTCTTTTGATAAAGGCCGCTCAGCCAGAAAACTTATTTTCCCTTGAAGTGTTTTTTCTTTATATTTCTAATCTGTGTCAGCCTCAGAAAGTATCAGAGTTACATTTTCAGGAAGCAAAGGTGCAGCGAGTTACAACAAAGAAAGAACCAATTAGCTCAAAGGTCTGATGTAGTTAGTTTCAAGGCTACACTTGTTTTTCTTACATTCTAACTATGTTAACAAATGTACTCCCAGGTGCACAGTGGATAAGAGATATGGGAACTTAGCAACAAGTATTGGCTCAACAGTGAAATCTCACACCAACACTATTCTAACAGCTTTTAACTCTTTGAAAGGCTCTATGTTTTAGGCTTCCTGTGCCTCTCACAATTGGGGAGCTGTAAATAATCACATGCGAAGTTGTAAAAGTCCGGGTAAGGCAAGTTAGAGAGCCATCAGAGGGGTTTCAGCTGAAACACTCCTTTTATATGCAGGAGACTGTTTACTGGAGCTCTAAGTTAACTTTTTCCAGAGAAAGGTGGTCGGGGATAGCCCCCCTGTTAATGTCAGAAACGGTGAAAGTAATAAAAATAGACAGATTCTGGTTTGGGGGTAGATGCTCAAGAAGGCCCAGGGGGGTTTCCTTGAGGCCTGATCTCGCCTTTGCCTATCAGACCTCTTCCTCATGACCTTTACCACGGGCAGGATTCCCCATGCTGGCTCCCGGCACACCAGAATTTCATGGAATTCTCCAGGGAAGAATACTGGAGTGGGAGGCCTTTCCCTTCTCCAGGGAAACTTCCAACCCAGGGATGGAACCTGGGTCTTTGCAGGGAGGTTCTTTACCATCTGAGCCACCAGGAAAACCAACGATGGTTTGATTTCTTCCTATTTTGTTACCAACCCTCCCAGTCAGACCCCAAAGGCCAAAGGATTCCTTTTGCCAGGGGTGTGTGTGCTCAGTCACTGAGTCACGTCTGACTCTTTGCAACCCCATGGACTGCAGTCCACCAGACTCCTCTGTCAATAGGATTTCCCAAACAAGAATAGTGGAGCAGGTTGTCATTTTCAGCTCCAGGGGATCTGCCTGACCCAGGGATCAATGCGAGTCTCCTGCACTGGCAGGCAGGTTCTCTACCACTGAGCCACCTGGGAAGCCCTTCTGTCAGGTATGGCTTGTGTCCCTAGAATGTGCTGTAGAGAACAAGCTTTCTCCTAAAAGCACCCCTGGGACTGCTGTAACTGGTTCCTATTAGCTGAGGGATGGATAGGCTCACACAGGATAGGCTCAGCTGTGCTCCCTGTGAAACCTGATAGCAGTGCTGGTATCTGCAGCTCTTCTGGAGAAGGCAATGGCACCCCACTCCAGCACTCTTGCCTGGAAAATCCCATGGACGGAGGAGCCTGGTAGGCTGCAGTCCATGGGGTTGCTAGGAATCAGACACTACTGAGAGACCTCATTTTCAATTTTCACTTTCATGCATTGGAGAAGGAAATGGCAACCCACTCCAGTTTTCTTGCCTGGAGAATTCCAGGTATGGGGGAGGCTGGTGGGCTGCTATCTATGAGGTCGCACAGAGTTAGACATGACTGAAGCAACTTAGCAGCAGCAGCATATCTGCACATGGCCCCTGGGCCAGCATTTTGAATCACAGAGCTGAGCACAGAGACTCTGCACACGGCCCTCAGAGCTGAGGTGTTGGGGAAGCCATTTTGAATCAGGGAGTCTCGTCTGAAGGGCTGGGTGCAAGACTGCTGCATGAGGCACCCTGTGAGCAAGTGAAACTCGACTCGGCAGAAAGGGAGAGAAAAAAGGTAACACTTTATTTTATTATCCAGATTCTAATTTTACTCCCAGGGAATTGTTTATGGGCTTCGGTGGTGATGGTTTCATTTCAGCTCAGCCTCCTGGAATATTAAGGGCCCCAGCTTACCTTTAGTGACTGTTTCCTTTGTTACTTTTGGAGATAATCTTGATGAAGAAAAAAAGACAAATTTATCTTCTATGCCTGAAGATCCAAAAGGGAAGATATTGATATAATAAGGTTTTTTTTTTTTTTTTTTTTTTTAACCC
>SJYA01001331.1:5478810-5529486 GCA_006410615.1 Neotragus moschatus
GCGTTCTTGCCTGGAGAATCCCAGGGCCGGGGGAGCCTGGTGGGCTGCCGTCTGTGGGGTCGCACAGAGCCGGACACGACTGAGGCAACTTAGCAGCAGCAGCAGCCTCATATAACTGGAATCACAGTATTTGTCTTTTGTTGACTCAGTACTTCTGGACACCATGTGTGTACTAACCAATCCTAACCAATTCTCCAACTCTCCAGACACAACTGTGTCCTGCAATTTAAATCAATTCTGACATTATCTGCCTGGAGTTAGTGTTAGACCTCTTCACAGGTTAAGGACTCAGTCCCGCAAGACTGCCCCATGTCAACTTGAGAGTCAGTAATAAGTCCAGGTGGTTACCTGTTCTTCTTATGGACCGATCATAAATCAGGGTTCTCATAACCCCCTCCTTGGGTTTGGTAATTTTCTAGAGTGGCTTGCAACTCAGGAAAACAGTTTACTCAACTAGATTACTAGTTTACTATAAGAGGATTCTACTCCGGAACAGCCAGATGGAAAGGATGCGGAGCAAGGTAGGAGGAGGGGCGGGGCTTCCAGGCCTCTCCAGGAGAGTCACCCTCCCCGCACCTGCACATGTTCATCAGCTGGGAAGCTCTGATCCCTATTCTACTGTCTTTTTATTGAGGCTTCATAGAAGCATAGAATCAACTTAGGCAAGAGTGTTTAAAGCATTGGCCATTGATAGTTGAACTGTTCTCAGTCCCTCTCCTCCCTGAACGTGGGAGGTGGGGGCGGGGCTGAAAGCGCCAACCCTTTAATCAGGTGTTTGGTTTTTCTGACAAACAGATGCATTCACCAAAGCTCAGGTGTAGTTGAAAGGGGCTTGTTACAATTATCAAAAGATACTTTTTCACTCTTAGAGCACGTAAGGGTTTCAGGAGTTCTGTGCCAGCAACAGCATGAAGACTAAATAAGTATTTTAATAAGTCACAGCATCACAGTCTTCAAGGTTCATCCATGGCTGCAGTCACGTGTCAGAATTTCCTTCCTTTTTAAGGATGAATGATACTCCATTGTATGTTTATAACACACTTTGTTTATTCATTCCAGAAATAATACTTTTGAATGCATTTATTTTCTTTACATATATTCATATGGGCTTCATGTATGGGAAAATGTTTGAAGTTATTTATTTCTCTCTTGTACTAATACCTGCTTATTACCTCATTTAAAATTTATTTATTTGAGGGATAAACAAAGTAAAAGTTGACTTCTTGTTTATGTACTTTTCTCTGTGCATCAGTTCACTACTGAGTAACTGTCCTTCGTGCCAGGAGAAGGAAGTGCTGTGGTCTTTCCTTTTCCCTCCTCTTATTAAAACAGGATTCCTCAGGGCCAGCCTTGCAGTAGAACAGACACTGGGGAGCCTGGGCCTGTCATCTCAGTAGCCTGACAGCTTTGTGCCTGTCATCTGTGCTCACCTCCACTGACCAGTACAGGCCACTAGCTCAGGGTATCTTGCGGTGGGGTGGGGTCTATCCCAGGAAGGCCCCCCAGGGTCCTGCTCCATTCCAGTTGGAGACCTTCCCACAGCGCCCTTGTTTGGTCCTGATGAAGGCAGCGTGCCCAGAGGGCGGGCTGCTATCTCTTTCTGCCAGCTTTCTCCTGGTCTTCACCACAGCTGAGGAGCGATTCTGCGGCAGCCTGCCCTTCCCTTTTCTGGGTGGGGGCCTGGGCTCAGAGTGCGCCCTCTGGTAGAGTTTGCAGCCCAGTTGGGGAACGAGGGCTCCTGGGGTCCCGTGCCCCGTGCTGTGAGGTTGCCCCACCGCCTCCATCAGCGACACCTGCGGTTTCGCTTCACACCTGCGTGTGGCCCCTGGCTGCCCCCACCCCACGCCCCCGGCCCGCGTCTGTCCAGGCCGGCAAGATGCAGCCGGTGTCCCCGGAGGAGAAGCCCAACCCGCTGCAGGACGCAAACTTCTGCTCCCGGCTGTTCTCCTGGTGAGCCCCCGGCTGGGCTGTGACACCCCAACGCCTCAAGGCCAGTGCCTGACACTGCGCCTTGCAGAGGCTGAGGGTCAAGGTTCAGGGCGAGGGAGCGCTTTCCGATGGCTTCATGTAATGGGTGGGGTCTCTCCACGCTAGCCACGGGGGTCCCTGTCTGCGCCCTCTGGGGTGAGGCGGTGGGAAGGGGTAGCAGGACCCAGGAGAGACCTGGTGGCTGGGTTCAGGGTCTCCTTGCCTTGCAGCTCGTCTCGTCATCACCTTCCTATGGCCCAGGAGCACGAGGGGTAGCGGAAGCAAGATGCAGGGAGGCTGAGAACCCAGGCCAGCAGGAGAAGGACCGGACCCCCACACTCCATCCTTAGCTGGCTTCCCCAGTATTGCTGGAATTAGCAGTTCTGAACTAATTTGCACCATTTCCTCTCTATGCAAGTAGCTTTATCTAGTGCTCTGAGCCTGTTGCCATTTTCCAACAATGTCCCCAGCTTTCCCATATTCCTTAGGTGACAGCTGAGTTCCAACTGCACTGGGCTCCCTTGTCACTGTGTCTATGACCATGCCTCTCTCCCTCCCTCTTTTTTTGTGTGCATCTCTCACTATATATCCTGGCACCTAATTGTGACAGATTCCATGTGTGTAAAAGACACACTTTTAAAAAATGAACAGAAACATGATTTTTGAACCCATTTTGCTTTTACTTGGGATACATTGAGACGACTGGAAGATGTATTTGACCAGCCCCTTTCTTTACTGTGAATGTCTCTGCTTCCACCTTTGAGAGTCACCCTGGGGATGGGGTCTCTGAAGCCTGTGGGGTCTTATCTGCAACTCTAAGCTTTGCAGAAGCAGTGCAGGTGGTAATAACAGTGCAGGACCACCTTTGATGCAGGTGGTCCTGCCCAGCAGTCATTTGTCCCTGAAACCATAGAAGGATCCCTGAGCTGGGAGGAAACACAGATGAAAAGTGGCTCAGAGACATGAAGCTCTTAGATAAAGTTTTCCATCTGGTAGTTGGGACCACTAATGTGGTGGGCTGCAACCTTTGAATTTATTCACACTTGGGTGATTATTGTATCTTTCATTTATGGACCCCAAACCATTCATCTTTTCACAAATTCTGATATTTCCTTTTTTTTTTTTTTTTTTAATATGGGCGGGCTTTGGGGACCCCCAGGAAACAGAAGCTTCTCTGCTTGTTCTGATGGTGGTGTATTCAGTGTGTGTGGCTACATCTCTTGGCCATTTGGTGGCCCTTAAGGAAAGAGGGTCAAGAAGGAAAAATATGGGTGTAGGATTCCCTGTTGGCCNTTTTTTTTTTTTTTTTTTAATATGGGCGGGCTTTGGGGACCCCCAGGAAACAGAAGCTTCTCTGCTTGTTCTGATGGTGGTGTATTCAGTGTGTGTGGCTACATCTCTTGGCCATTTGGTGGCCCTTAAGGAAAGAGGGTCAAGAAGGAAAAATATGGGTGTAGGATTCCCTGTTGGCCCAGTGGTAAGAATCCACCTGCCACAGCAGGAGACCAGGAGACATGAGTTTGATCCCTGGGTGGAGAAGATCCCCTGGAGGAGGAAATAGCAACCCACACCAGTATTCTTTCCTGGGAAATCCCATGGACAGAGGAGCCTGGCAGGTTATGGTCCATGGGGTTGCAAAAGAGTCGGATATGACTTAGTGACTAAACAACAAGCACCATAAATATTAACAAAGTAGGGACACCTCTCCTTAACTTCAGACAGGGCAAGGAACTCTCCAGGACAAGGCATGTTCTGTTGTGGATTTTCAAAATGTATGTGCATGGAAATGGGAATGTGAGGACTTCTTACTGATTTGGGTAGGTACTGATTTCCACTTTTTCTGCTGGAGTGGAAGGTACTATTACCTGTTATTTATGTGTGAAATCACTAAAGCAGAGCAGTTAAGTAATTTTTAGAAAAACTTTTTATGTTATATTGGAATATAGCCAACTTGCAATGTTGTGATAGTTTCAGGTGGACAGAAAAGGGATTCAGTCATATATAAACATGTATCCATTCTGCCCCACATTCTGAGAGGTTGAGTAGGTTGCCTACCAACACAGCTAGGAGTGAGAGTTTGATCCCATATCAGGTAGTCTGGCCTCCAAGCCTGTGTTATGGATGTAACTGCTGTTCTGAGCTGCTTCTATTTGTATTCTTGTTCTTAAATGCAGGGAGAAGGTGATTCCAAACACATCTTTGGTCTTGTAGATGGAGTTTCTCAAGGAAAGTTCTTAACAATTTTGTTGTCGGAGATGATGCAGGTGAAATGTCTCTATAATCAAGCTTTAGGGTGGCTATTCTCAGAGTATGGCTCTCAGACCTGTTGCATCTGCCTCACCTGGGAGCTTGTTAGAAATGCACATCCCCCCGATGCTCCTTCTAGACCAATTCTGTAAAGTTAGAAACTCTGGGGATGGGGTTAAACAAGCTCCAGGTGACTCTGATGGAAGGTGGAGGCTGGCCTCTGCTTTAAGCCACTCCTCCCATTGGCATTGTTTCTTCAGTGTTAACTTTTAAAAGGGGTCTACACTTTGTGAAGTTAGACATTGACCATGATTGCCATCCTGTGTGTGAAATCTGAGGTAGCTTAGTGATTTCCTTGTGTCCCCCACTCACTGTCCTGGAAAAGTTGAAATGAGTCAAGGCAGGAAGTGCTGTTGAGAAACAAGGCCCACCTTGTAGAGAAAAACTTGAGTTTTCATCTTCTCATTGCGTGTTTGCTTTTCTTCTATTTCATCTGCTTTCTAAATTTGTAAATGATGCAAGTAACTAGTTTATTGTCTTTATACAAATGACTTCACTGGGCTTTTAGTGTTTTCACAGCACAGGTAGAGCACAGAGTGTAAGAGAAGTAGTACATTATGGCTATTGGTAATTGTGAATTTTAGAAAAGGATATATATTTTTTCTTTTTTAATATAAATTTATTTATTTTAATTGGAAGCTAATTACAATATTGTATTGGTTTTGCCATACATCAACATGAATCAGCCACGGGTGTACATGTGTTCCCCATCCTCAACCCCCCTCCCACCTACCTCCCCTACCCATCCCTCTGGGTCATCCCANATATTTTTTCTTTTTTAATATAAATTTATTTATTTTAATTGGAAGCTAATTACAATATTGTATTGGTTTTGCCATACATCAACATGAATCAGCCACGGGTGTACATGTGTTCCCCATCCTCAACCCCCCTCCCACCTACCTCCCCTACCCATCCCTCTGGGTCATCCCAGTGCACCAGCCCTGAGCATCCTATATCATGCATCGAACCTGGACTGGTGACTCATTTCACATATGATAGTATACATGTTTCAATGCCATTCTCCCAAATCATCCTACCCTTGCCCTCTTCCACAGAGTCCAAAAAGTTGTTCTATACATCTGTGTCTCTTTTGCTGTCTTGCAGACAGAGTTATCGTTACCATCTTTCTAAATTCCATATATATGTGTTAGTATACTGTATTGGTATTTTTCTTTCTGGCTTAATTCACTCTATATAATAGGCTCCAGTTTCATCCACCTCATTAGAACTTATTCAAATGTATTCTTTTTAATGGCTGAGTAATACTCCNCTTTTGCTAGCCGGGAAAGCAAGCTGAGTGGTCTGGAAAAAGCTGAGATGGAAATGGGGAGATATGGAGGGTTTTTTCTTTATTTAATCTTTTTTTCACCCTTTTTTAAGGGTAGAATGAAAAAAAGTGCATGTTTGAATGCTGATGAGACTAACAGAGTAGAGAGAAATAGATCGATAATAGAGATGAAGGAGAAAGAACTAAAATAAGTACAACTGACCAATCAATCCCTGAAATGGACAGCAAACAGGATCTCTGTTTGAGAAAGGAGCAGAACGGCCTTTGTTTCCAGAAAATCCACTTTCTCTACCATCGGAAGAGGAAAGAAGACAGTTCAAGAATCAGATACGTTCACATTTTCATTAATTGGAAGCTGAAGTTGTTGTAGAAAGCACAATTGCCTGGGGTCTGAAGGTTATAAACATTTTAGGGTGCTTTTAAGAGAAACGTTCAAAATTACAAATACAATTTAAGTATAAGTCCTTGGAAAGAATCTGTAAAAGAGGAATTAAATCTGGGATTCACATCTCGTCAGCTATGGGAATTTGGGCGATCCTAGCAATCTCTGTATGCCTAGACTTTCTCATCTTTAAAATGGGGACAGACCTGGTATCTATCCATCTCATAGGATTTGGGAGGTGACTGGATAAAATAGCTCCTGTAAAACAGCAGTGAAAAATCATGGAAAGGATTAGATACAACAGTCCATGTAAAGGTAATTTATGTAAAACACCTAGTTACTTCTCAATAAACATTGATAATTATTATTAGACAGAGGCCCTGAAGCTATGTAATAGGAAGGACATAATGTTAGTTTCTACTCCAGAGAGATAAGTCATTTTAAAGAGATCATGTTATGCTTCATTTGAAACCTAAAGAATTCCTCGCAAATATTAGACACACACAATATATTTTTTTTATTGTTATTCCTCCCCTGCTCCTCTTCCCATTTCTCTTGGTTTCCTCCTTCTCCATTTCTATCGCTGGGATGACAAAGCAGACGATCTACATGTGAACCCACTAGAATGCCCCCCCTGAGGCTAGGAACTGTGTCATATCTGAAATAAAGACCATTCATTATGCACGTGATAGCTATTCAACAAATTTTTGTTGTTAAGAAAATAACCAGTATTATGCTATCATTCATCGTTCAAGAATCTAATAAAATTTGAATATTAAGAATTGCTCCAGAACCAACGGGGAACTTAGTGACTGTCTAGAGTATACGACATAATTCTCTTTCATTGTAGCACCAAGTATGGGCACAATACACCCCTGAGGCTGACACTGAGCCGACATTCAGCAAATGCTTTACAGATAAATGGCTTCTCGTAAGAGAAGGAAAGGTGACTGACGAGTTTTTATGCACACCGCTAAGTTCTTAAAGAGAGAAAGCCTACTAGGCATCCTCTATCAGAAATTATTCATTGTGATAAGTCTGGCGCCAAAAGAAATGCAAAACCATGCTAAAAATTTCTGATTTCCAATACCCATAACCAAAAAGCTGTTCATTCAGTTTTCTGTAGTGGCACATACTCAAATGATGCATTAAACATTTAGCACTGTTGTTCTCCAGGTTTTATTAATGCTCACTAACTCATTTATTCTCATGCTGATAATCTTGCCTGAAGCATCTCACTTTTTGTAGAGTACTAAAGTGACTTGGGTTGCAACCAAATCTGCAGTAACTAGTGAGTTGAATCTGTAAGAAAGTATTGGGTCCTTTATTACAGGAAAAAAGTTCAGAATTCTGAGTACCTACCTCAGAATATTTCTACCCACTGTATGCCTATGCCTGTGCAATTTGAAGGAATAAAGGAGAATCCATGTTTATTTTCAAAAGTCATTTTTTTTTTTTTGTAAACTCTGTTGGGTTGAGTGATCCCCAATATGCTCTTTGTAGTAAGTGAAATAAACAATGAGAAACGAGAAAGAAGAAAGTGGTTGCTTCTAATGAAAATATACATTTTTTCCCACTAAAAGACATTGCAAAAACTTTTATTGAGTAAAATTGCATGTTAGATAATTCTATTTCTCATAAAGTATGGATAGAAAATTTTAAGTATTTGAGATAAACACACTTAAAGTCAGTCAGTATATAGGAAGGATAACAATGTATAAAATACCAAATCACAATGAAACTGATGCAAGCCAGAACTAGTTCTCAGTAAAACCAGATTCTGGTCAGAAGCAATTCCTACTCTTTTCTTTTCTAGTCTTTTAGAGGCTATATGAATGTATTCCTAGTGGCACAATGGTAAAAAATCCACCTGTTAATGTATTAGAAGCAAGGGATTTGGGTTTGGTCCCTGGTTTGGGAAGATATTTTCCAGTCAGAAATGGCTACCCACTCTAGTATTCTAGCCTAGAAAATTCCATGAACAGAGGAGCCTGGTCGCTATAGTCCAGGGGGTTACAAAAAGTTGGAACTGACTGAGCATGCACACACACGCACACACACACACAAACACACACACATACATAAGGGCATTAGTCATTGGAATTATGAGTTGGCACTTAGCATGCCATCTTATAGTGGCAAAGAACCTGCCTGCCAGTGCAGGAGACATAAGAGATGCTGGTTTGATCTCTGGATCAGGAAGATCCCCTGGAGAAGGGCATGGCAACCCACTCCAGTATTCTTGCCTGGAGAACCTCATGGACAGAAAAACCCTACGGGTGGGCTACAGTCTATAGGGTCTCACAAAACAGTCAGACACAATTGAAGCAACTTAACACACACCCACATGACATCTTACATCAGAAACTAAAAGTAGATAGCATATTGTCCATCTCCTTGATTTAATGAGAAAGTTTATCAAGCTCAGGGAGCTAAGTGACAACAAGTCACTGGTAATGAGTCAACCCAGCTAATTTGAGCACTGTTATGGAAAGTGAGGTAGTGATAGGAGATAAAAAGGTTACACCTTGTAGTTAAGGACTTGAAAGCTGAAATCTCTTACAGACCACCATGAACAGTGTACTATATGATGTGTTATGTACTACTGCTTAGCCAGGAGGATATTATCAAGTTAATATCTAGCTTTTGTATCAGCAGAGAACTAGGGACCACATTGTCCTTTTCTAGCCTGCTTCAATCTTTGCAACAAAAAAATCAGAGTTAAAGCAATATTCAATATCTAGGATGCATTTGTGAATAATGAGTTTGATACAGCCAGAGGCTTCAAAAGAAAGTGAAAATGAAAGTGTTAGTTTCTCAGGCATGCTTGAGTCTTTGCAACTCTATGGACCACAGCCCACCATGGGCTGTCCGTAGGGTCACATCCTCTGTCCATGGGATTGTTCAGGTAAGAATACTGAAGTTGGTTGCAATTCCATTCTCCAGAGGACTTTCCTGACCCAGGGATTGAACCTGGGTCTCCTGCTTTGCAAGCAGACTCTTTACTGTCTAAGCCACCAGGGAAGCCAGTTGAGAAGAAAAGCCATATATTTATTGTAACTCCCCAAATGTGTTTAGTTCACAGACAAGCTGGGAATTTTGTGAAGAAAGGGAGGAAGTAGTCATAATAAGGATCACAACTAAACAAGTACCCTCCAGGATGGAACTCCATAGGTAACACTCTAACACATAATGTTGACCTTAAGGAAGTTAATACATTCAGACTTGCTCCAGGCCAAGGTCAATGTCCAAGAGGATGTCATCTGGTAGACAATAAAGTGAGGGCTTCTGTAAGGTTATAAAACTCAAAGTCAAAGGAATCTAGCCCTCAAAACCTCAGAATAACCTTTCCGGGGGGCAGGCAGAGTTGCAGAAGTTAATGAGAGAAAAAAGAGAAGCATCCAAGAAGGTAATTGACAGAATAGAGACCACCGTTAGGGCCCCGCCTAAGGAAGCTGGGGCTTTGAGAGGGACTTAATTTCCTGAGGGAGATAGGAAACCAAGGTAGAAAAACAGCCCTACAAACTGGGATTCAAGCATCAAGTTTGGGATATTTAAAGTGCTAAGGCTGCAAAAGCCTAAGGCACTTCCACTCTGACTCATTTTTATGGACTGTGGAAGCTCATAAAGTGCTTCCTGAGTTGGTTGGGAGAGACTAAGGAACAGAATGTGGCTAAGTCCTTAGGAACAGTTGGAATCCAGTTGGTCCGAGTTGGATAGGGGTTGATCCCAACAACCCACAAATCCTGGGCAAGATTTGGCAGAGAGTGGGTCATAACCAGATGAATGAAAATCACTCAACAGGGAAGAAAAACACAGCTGAATTTCATTGGAATTGGAAATGAGTTCAATTTTGTTTTATACTGCTTTTAAAATAAATACACTTTTCTTCTTGAAATTTCTTTTGAATAAGTCTTACACATAACAATGATAAAGCTATATCCAGGTATTATCACACTTTTCCCTAGCACTTTCCTGCTATTTCACATATCTGTTCATAAAATCAACACTGAAAGCCCAATTTGGGTGCATGTGTATGTTTCAAGGAAGTTTCCAGAAACTTAACATCAAAATGGCAAAGCTAAGACACAGGCGTAAGAAACCAGTCATTCTTATGTACATTCTGTATGAGAAGCTAGTCAGTAATCTGGCCAACAAAAAAAGTAAAGAGGATTTCAGGGGCAAAACAGATTTATTTTCAAAGTGGAAATTATCTGAATGATGGCCCTAGATGGAAATTACTTTTTCCTACATAAAAATAAGATAAATTTTGCTAATATCCTTTTACATTTTAAAATATAACATTACTCAGAATCCTCATCAAGGGCATCATGAGGAAGTTAGCATTATGCTATAGGAGGGAAGCAAAACTGTATATTTTCTCAATGAGAAAATAATAAGATAAAATCCAAATAAAAAGCTACTATGTAATTTTATATAAATATATATTTTATATAAATATGTATATATTTATCAGAAGGCAGTATGAGAATTATAGGAGGTCAACACTTACACAGACAATAGAGAAAGCATCTACATAGAAGAATTACCACAGATCATTTTAATTCTACCTTCATTAGCTGTGAAATCTTGTGTTACTATAACCTTATTTTGCCTCAGTTTCCACATCTGTAAAATGGATATTGCAGAGCAGCTCATCCCTCATAGAGCTGCTGAAGGGATTAAAAGTAAATAATCCATATGAATAATTCATATACAATAATTTATGGTTGTCATTAAATAACTTTTAGTTGCTATTATTAAAGCAGATTTCAAGGAGATGTTCAGAAATTCACCAAAGAAATTAAAACTCATGTTAACACAGCAGTAAATTAGGAAGTCAGCATTAATATGCCCATCTGTATTCACTTGCTTGTCAAAGACTTGCTTACTAAATAAGATAATCCATTTATCAGACCTCTCTAATTAATAAGAACACTGCTCCTCTCCCTGTGCTCTTTTATCAAATATATGACATTAGTGGCAAAATGACATGACAGTGATATAAAATTACAACATTAACAGGCACTGAATAAATAAAACCTGAAGCAAAATCTTTCCTGGTGCCAAGAATAGAATAGCTGAGATGCGAATGGATATTTCAGAACTGAGTTTCGAACAGTAAATCATAGAATTCTGGCAGAACACTAGAGAAGATACTTTTCAAAACAAAACTGAAATATTGGTGAGGATACACAGCTCTGGTATTTCATTATGAATGACAAGGCGAGTCTAATAAAGTAGCTGATTTATTGGAAACCTTACCACATTTTAAGGGGAGGTGCTTTTACTGACTCTCTTTACCCACTACAGAACCTGTGCCATTGTGCCAAAAGAGGGTTTGATCTTTACTCAAGCAAAAATCAATTTCTGCTACATAAGGAAATTCAGCCTTCACTCCTTTGAATATAAAGTTTTCAACATATGCTCTATAAGTAGCATATGTTCATGTTGAAAAAGTGAATCAGTTTTTATAACCAATGATCATAGTTGCTTGTGTTATGTAGAAATGTGGTTCTGTTCTGTTTAATACCATTCCTTCCACCTCATACACCTGCTTTTGCTAAATTGACAAAGGGCACTGGTTCCTTTCATTTATTTAAAGACAGAACCATAGTACATTTCATGGAAAAGGGGGATGAGGCAGAGAGGTTTGGGAAACTTGGCCATTTCTTGAACTGTATCTTTGTCTACTGGACTCCCAAGTATCTCAGCTTAGGCATCTAGTTTTGCAGTCACTAAGAAAAATAGCTACATTCACGTTTATTTGTAGCCCTCTTTCTGACTAATGGAACTATGTTGGGCTAACAACACAAGCATATTAAAAAACGATCCCCAGTTTTCTTCCCAAGAGCCCACTCACAATTTTTCCTATTAGATTTGTTTTTCTTGTCCCTGCCTCGCATCCCTCCATGCCATCTATCTTAGTTCATAGAAATATATTTCTTATTGTCCAATAGTAAGACTTTGATTCTCCTTTTGGGACCTCAGTTAAATAAATAATGGTCCTTCAAAAATAAATAGACTTTCATTTCCATTTTGGTGGCAACCTGATTTCTTTGAAAAATCGGTAGAAAGTAACTACAAATGTTTATAATCTTTGCTTTAATGCATTGTCTACTTATTGGACATATCTCATAAATATCCTGCTTCAGTTTTCATGAGTGATTGATGCATAGACAACAATTAAGTAATTTCCTAATTCATTTTGTAACATTTGATAATCCTGACAATGTAATACATTAGCCATCAAAAATTACATTATTAAAAACCTGTCAAAAATCATATATCGCTGAAAGTAAGGAATTATTTTCATTTTTTTAAATGTTGATTTTTAATCTCAACATAAAAGGATTTTGATGAAAGAAATGATGTTTCAACAATCCAGTTTAGGAAGCTACTAATTTAAACAGTGTCACTGATGTGATAGATATTGAGAAGCTTTATATTTTATATTTTAAAATTTGATTTTAGAAGGTAGCTATTATCTATGTTACTGATTTTCAGTCTTTCAGCAACAAGACGCCTAAGACAAACTGTCACAGTAATATAAAATATAAAGGTACATTGTAAATCTGAAGTCTGTTCTATAAGTGTCACCACTGGTCATAACACTGACTAGCGCATTCCTAAAATATTTGACAGGATCCAGCATCTCTCTTCCTGAATATTACTTGTCTTCTATTTCCTCCTTTTGGCCAGTTTCTGGAATTCAGAATTATTTTGCCTATCGTATCATTTTGCTATTCTTGTTTGTTTTTCTATTGTTCTTTCTCACTCTCACAAGATTCCCCTACTTTAATTAAATGTGGATATTTAATATTTACTTGAAAGGGAAAATATAAAGAGACTCTAAAAAGATACTGAGGCAACAAGTTTTCTCTTTGCTAATATAACTCCTAACCTGATGATTTTTCTAATCTTTTGTAGGATGCTGTAAAGCCTTTATTAGTATTTGAATTATTTTTTACATTAGAGAGATGGGGAAAAGGAGAGAATATGAAAAGTAAGATTCAATTAAAAATTGAACTTAGAAAGTCAACTAATGTAGCAGATCATCCCCAAGCTGCATAATCTATTACTGTTGAAAAATACTAATCTTCATAAATCTAATATTTAGCTAGAATTTCAGAAAGTCCTATTACTTAGAAAAATCCAAAGCAGGTCCTAGGAAGCCTTAACTTGGTAGGATTTTATGCAAAATCCTTTTAGGGAAAATGGTTCTTTCACAACTATAGCAACTAAAAATGACTCAGGTATTATGTTCACATGCTCTGGCAGACAAATGAGCTTTTAAAAGTCTTATAATGTGACTATCTATGAAAGAGCTTTTATTCCCCCCTTTTAATGAAAACATCTCTTCCTTACCCTCTTGAGCTTTTTATCCTCTTGACATCTATAGACATCCTTAGGATGAGATCATACTACCTATATAAATGGTGAGCTTATATAATATTATCAAGCTGCCATGTCCACTTATCCAGATGGTTTTGCATATGCAGTTTATAAAGCATTTATGCAGCTCAGAGTAAATTCTAGATTTACCAAGTTTCATTTGCCTTACCCTCACCCCTAAATCACCAGTGATTGACATCAAAGTAGCCCTATATGTCTGAATACACAGAAAACACCAAAAATAAATTTTTAAAAATAGCTTTATAATGAACTACTATGTCTATAATTTCTGCTAATAAAATAAAATACTTTTCAATTATTACATTTAATAAAAATAATACAGAAAAAGTCAGTTATTAATCTTACATTTTTTCATGATATATAAAACAATTCAATTCATAAGGTCTGACTAAGAAAGCATTATCCAAAAACAAACTCATTTTTGAGCAAAAATATTGGCTGTTTTCTCATTTGTTTTCTCTTAAATGCTCTTTTGTTCTTGTTTGGCTTCAAGGTTAGATTGTGTCTTTGCTAAAATTAAAATTAGAAAAAACAAAATATCAGGCATCTAATTCAGACTATATCTTCAATGTCTGAATAGCAAACATTTTAGAGACAATAGGAACTGGAAAACGCTCCTGAATACCGTGAACTTTTGTGCTGGGAAACAGCATGGACTACACTCATACACCACATTATTTCTCAAATATTCATGGATGGCGAGTATATCTGACCTAGAAGATTAATGCAGCTTTATTCTATTTTCTCACTATTAAAATCTTATCTCTATTTTCTTTTTCTTATTTCACTTTGAAATAAATATCTGACCATAATTTAAATTTTGAAAATTTAAGGGAAGAATCAAAAAACCGGACGTGAACTGTAAATGAGCCTCTGGCAGCACAATTCCTGCCGTCTATGGGGTCGCACAGAGTCGGACACGACTGAAGCGACCTAGCAGCAGCAACAGCAGCAGTAGCACAATTCAGAACTTGTGCATTGGAAAAAGAGTCAGGCATCCTGAAGTCTGGCAAGTTTTGTCAGTTTGTGTTTTCTCTTATATCACCACCAATAACAAGAATATGTAATGATTACAATTAGCCCTTGAACAACATGGATTTGAACTGTATGTGTCCACTTTCACAACAATTTCTCTCAACAGTAAATACTACAGTACTACAACCATGCACAGTTGAATCTGCATATACAGAGGGCTGACGATAAAGTATATACAGATTTTTGATGATGTGAAGGATCAATGCCCCTAAATCTCATGGTGTTCAAAGGTCAATGGTACATCTATAGTTTTAAAAATCTCCTTTTTTTAAAATGGTTTTGTACTTTGTTAACTTTTACTTTATATTGGAGTGTAGTTGATCAAAAATGTTTTGTGCTTCAGGTGTACAGCAAAGTAGTTCAGTTGTACATATACATGTATACATTTTCAAATTCTTTTGTGATTTAGGTTGTTCCATAAACTCCTTTATTCTTATCCATACATTTTTCTCAGAGCTACTTGAAGAAAACGATCTGAAACTTGAACTAGATGGTTGCTTGTTAATATATGTCCTCAGGTTAAGGTTAATTGTGCAACTTGCTAACTGAAGGATCACATCAGTCATCAGCCTAAGAAAATTTAAAAAAAAAAAAATCCTGCCACTAATTTAATGGCATTTCTATCTCTGTCTTGTCACACAGCTAGTTTAGATTGCTTTAGTCAATTCATTCAAGAAGATTGATTATTTTTGGATGGCATTATGTATTTTAAATTGTAGTACATCAATTTTTTTGTTAGGAACCATAGGTCTTATTAAATACATAAAATATCCTCTTTTTAAAAATCTGAACACAGTCTGTACTTTGGTTAGTAATACAGTATCACATGTCAATTTCCTTTTTTTTTAACAGCATAATATTCATTTATATTTTCAGAACTGGATTAGAAGTTTTAAGCCTCATTTAATTTCTTTTAAAAATCACTAAAATAATAAGTTTTCTAAACTTTTTGCAGTAATACTAGATGCTGTTATAAATGAAACTATATCAAAGTTTTCAGGGAATATAAATTAGAAATCTAGCATTCTTTTCATTTTAGTCAAANAGGCCTGGCATGCTGCGATTCATGGGGTCGCAAAGAGTCGGACATGACTGAGTGGCTGAACTGAACTGAACTGAGACAGCATGTTAAAAAGCAGAGACATTACTTTGCCAACAAAGGCCTATCTAGTCAAGGCTATGGTTTTTCCAGTGGTCATGTATGGCTGTGAAAGTTAGAATGTGAAGAAAGCTGAGTGCCGAAGCATTGGTGCTTTTGAACTGTGTTGTTGGAGAAGACTCTTGAGAGTCCCTTGGACTGCAAGAAGATCCATCAAATTCATCCTAAAGATCAGTCCTGGGTGTTCATTGGAAGTACTGATGTTGAAGCTGAAACTCCAATGCTTAGGCCACCTGATGCGAAGAGCTGACTCATTTGAAAAGACTGTGATGCTGGGAAAGATTGAGGACAGGAGGCTAAGGGGATGACAGAGGATGAGATGGTTGAATGGCATCACTGACTCAATGGTCATTGGTTTGAGTGGACTCTGGGATTTGGTGATGGATAGGGAGGCCTGGCATGCTGTGGTTCATGGGGTTGCAAAGAGTCGGACATGACGGAGCGACTGAACTGAACTGAACTGAAGCACTTATAAATGCAGAATGCAACAGACCAACTGCACGTTTCTAAAACAGCCAGTAGCTCATGGAATTTTTTGGTAAGAGAATCACTGTATTTGATTACATACGGCTTTAAAGTATAGCACATACAAAATCCATTTAGATCTGTATATCTCAGACTTACTCTGAAGCCATCATCATGAAGGGGTCTGGAAAAAGCAAGCAGCAAAGGAGATTTAAAAAATCATCCAGTCAAAGAGAAAGAAAACCAGGAGAAAATGGTGGACTACGAGTCAAGGATGAAAGCTTTTCAAAGGCAATCAGAAGATAAATGTTGTGAAATTCAGCTTCTGGGTAAAATGTGAGATGAAATAACTGAGTAAAATATTGGTTAGAGGACTGGGGATCTTAATAAAATAATTTGATGGAGTTGAGGGAGATAACCTGATTGATGGGAATTCAACGGAATATGAAAGTGAAAGTGAAGTTGCGCAATCATGTCCAACTCTTTGCGACCCCGTGGACTGTAGCCCACTAGGCTCCTCTGTCCATGGGATTTTCCAGTCAAGAATACTGGAGTAGGTAGAGAACATCAAATTTTTTTTTGGATGAGCTTTGCTATAAAGCAGAAAGAAATGAAGTAATTGTTAAAAAGGCATGTGCGGTCAAAAGAAGGTTATTTTAGAAAGAAACAGTTGCATATTCATCTGATAGTGAAAAAGATTTGATTGAGGGTGTGAAAATATAAATATTAAATAGTTTAAAAATGTTAATATCATACAAACATATAGTTATTATCAGTTCTTTATTTAACTAAATAATGAGAGAACCTGAACAATGGTAAAGAAGATTCAATAAAAGAAGAGCTTGGAAAAAAATAATATGCAGTAATATTGTAAAGTATAAAATATATGGGGTAAGACTGCAAAATTACACACAAAACAGATTGATATAGTAATTAAACTATAATCTTGGGCATCATTTTCTCCTCTGTTGGATAGAATTGTTTATTCCAGGTTAAAATAACTTATAATTTATTAATTTATTGCAAATTAACATCAAACTTTATAAGTGTGGGACCAAAATCAATAGTAAATAGTACATCAAACAAAATTATATAATTTTTAATAATCTATTTTAAAATGCACTAAAGATCAGTAAATGGATGGATACTGGGGTAAAATGACTGTTCAGTCCGTTCAGTTTAGTTGCTCAGTTGTGTCTTATTTTTGCAACCCCATGAATCGCAGCACACCAGGCCTCCCTGTCCATCACCAACTTCCGGAGTTCATATTTAAATAAACAAGTATAAGTGAAGTGAAGTGAAGTGGCTCAGTCGTGTCCAACTCTTTACGACCCCGTGGACTGTAGCCCATCAGGCTCCTCCATCCATGGGATTCTCCAGGCAAGAATACTGGAGTGGGTTGCCATTTCCTTCTCCAGAGAAATAAACAAGTATAGTAAAATATTAATTATAGGATTTTGGTTATACATGTATTATTTAACACTGTAAAATTATTCTAATTTGCAATATGCTTCATATGAAGTGAAGTAAAAGTGTTAGTCGCTCAGTCATGTCCAACATTTTGCGACCCCATGGGCACTATAGCCTTCCAAGTTTCTCTATCCCTGGAATTCTCCAGGCAAGGATTCTGGAGTGGGTTGCTGTTCCCTTCTTCAGAGGATCTTCCTGACCCAGAGATTGAACCAGGTCTCCTGCATTGCAGGCAGATTCTTTACCGTCTGAGACACCAGGATTTTTTAGGAAAAGGCATTCTCAGGTGTGAGATGATTCTTAAAATACTCTAGTATAATTTTAGGAAAGCACAACATAATATTACCTTATTTCCAAGTTTGTCTTAATTTTTCTTAACACTGAAGAATGATAAAATAGAACAGAGAGGGAAGAATCGCTAAAGATCAATATTCACACATGCTATAGAAGAAGGGATTCTATGCACAAAGATGTTGGCCTTAGCTAGGATGGCTGTTCATTCAGAACAGTATTTGGAGAGGGCAGAGTACTGGCGCTAATGAAATATATGTGTATTCAGGATCCGTGGTGGGTAGTGTTTACAAAATGTCTCTTCTGAATGCTTCTATTGGAAGCAAGGATTGAGATTTGAAAAAAGCAGAGATCTGAAATAGTTGGGAAGGTGGGAAAGCAGAGACTGCGTGTCTCCTGCTGTGTTCAACTGTGCAGGCCCAGGTGTGATATAAGCAGCAGGTTGAATTTAACTAGAGTCATAGTTTAGCCAGATGAATATAATAGAGGACAAATATCTGCATGGTTCAAAGAAAACAGACTTTAGTGTTTGGTATTAAGGTTGAGAAAATTATTAATGATAAGAATTTTTTTTAACCTAGAAAAAGCTAATTCAAGCCAAAATTGAAATGTATGAATTGGAGTAATCCATCTTTTCATTTTAATTATTCAATCTGCATTTCAAAAAATGATTGTCTGCTTTGTAAAGTGAAATAATGGCAATCTTTCTACTTAAAGACACATCTTCTGGATTTAGCCTGTATATACACGTCACAATAATGCTGATTTTTCTTCTCCATTAACACTGATAGAAGTATACTAATAAACTTGGTGTAGCAAGCAAAATATAGATAATTACACATTGTTCTACAGGTATATTAAACTCAGAAAACTGAGCTCTTGCAATTAAAACCACATATACAAATACAAATTTAAAATTTAGCCCATAAGTAAGACTAAAAAATATCCATAATGGAATGTCTTACTGGGTTTTCAGAATATATTTCATGAAACTGCATTTTAAGTGACTTTTATCATAAAACTCCAATCAGCTTTTAATTCAAATCTGAGAAATTACCACTTGTTGTACTTTTGCCTTATAAAAATTAGCCTATAATATAAAGTTAACTCACATTCAAACTTTTTGTATTTAAACATACACACTTAACTCCTTTTTGTTATTTTTTAAAAATCACTTCAAGCAAAGTTAATGAAAAACTAGTTATGGTTGCTCATCAAATGATGTCCTCAGACAAATAGTAATTGTATTGGTCTGTCTTCTTTTCTCTTTCTCTGAAAAGTTGTGTTCCTCAAATGAATAATTACCTACAGATAATTAAATTTTGCTGAGATGGTCTACTCATATCCCTTGTACACAAAATCAGCAGAGCCTGTCTTCTTGGAAATCTATCTTGGTCATGTCGGATATACTTACTGTTCATCACATAACTGGCATCAATCCTTAGTCAATTATACAAGAATATAACACTATGTTTAAAGACAAATAAGATTTAATTTTAATAGCCAACAGCCTGTGAGCCCACGTTCCATTATACATTAAGAAGACTAATTATATTTTTTAAATAATGCACTAATGAAAAATCTTAGGAGTACACAGGCAGCATTGCTCTGTCTATTGTGATCTTAGGAATTCTCAAACCATTTAGGCCATCATAAACATGACCNATAAGATTTAATTTTAATAGCCAACAGCCTGTGAGCCCACGTTCCATTATACATTAAGAAGACTAATTATATTTTTTAAATAATGCACTAATGAAAAATCTTAGGAGTACACAGGCAGCATTGCTCTGTCTATTGTGATCTTAGGAATTCTCAAACCATTTAGGCCATCATAAACATGACCGTTGTCTTTGCTGAAAATAAATCTTTTGAAACGCATGAGAAGTTAAGACAACACTGCAGTTACCTACAACAACTGACACACTCTGGTGCCAACCAGCTGTTGGACACACAGGAAACTAGGTGTCGTCATGTCTTGGGCTTTGCTGGGATCTTGTCAGAGATACAATAAAGGGCTTCCTTCCCAGGAGTGTCTCAGGGAGACTGGAGAATATCCGGTCACAGAAATGAGAATGAGAAGGCAATACATTCAGGTATTTTCTCAAATTAGAGACTATGAGCCTCTTGCAGAGTGGTCACCATTGAGTATGTGTGAGTGAAAGTGAAGCGAAGTTGCTCAGTCGTGTCTGACTCTTTGTGACCCCATGGACTGTAGCCTATCAGGCTTCTTCATCTATGGAATTTTCCAGGCAAGAATACTGAAGTGGGGTGCCATTTCCTTCTCCAAGGGATCTTCCCAATCCAGGGGTTGAAACTCGGGTCTCCTGCACTGCAGGCAGACATTTTACTATCTGAGCCATGTGTGAGTATGCTTGACCTTCAAAAGGATCAATGATCCGCTTTAAGTCCAAAAGTCCCAGACTGCCAAATCTCCCTTCCTTGGAGCCAAGAAGGATGCCACTCTAGGGTATTCTAGATTCTCCACAAAAATCAGTCCTTAGAAGACCTTTTTGCTTCTCATCATTGAAAGGATACCTACAATATAAAACACTCCAACAAGAACTGAGCCCAGTGAACAATGTAACAATACCAGCCAATCTCAGGGATCCTAACATCAAAACAAAAATAAGGTAAAATCATCACAGTATTTAGGGAAACAAAACTGCTGGACTGTTGGAGGAGCAAGATAAACACCTACTGGCAGCAACAGCATATATGTGTTTCCATGTTATACATACATGAGGAGTAATTTAAAAAACTAAAATGTAGCGCACACACACACACACACAGACACACACACACACACAAAACTTCCTCAACCTCTTAATTTTATCCACCTCAATTTTTATATATTTTAATAGCACCATTGAAGNTTCATTAACACAATATATCAATCCATTCATTTAATTCCTCTCAACACTCTTTTATAAATTTGGTCTACAAGTCTTACATATTTGGTCATATTTAGCCCTAAATATTTTATGTTTTTATGTTATCACCAAATAAACTAACAATTCTACTCTTAGGTATCTACCCAGGAAAATTAAAAATACATGCTTACATAAAGGCTATATGTGACTGCTCAAAGTAACATTANCTCAACACTCTTTTATAAATTTGGTCTACAAGTCTTACATATTTGGTCATATTTAGCCCTAAATATTTTATGTTTTTATGTTATCACCAAATAAACTAACAATTCTACTCTTAGGTATCTACCCAGGAAAATTAAAAATACATGCTTACATAAAGGCTATATGTGACTGCTCAAAGTAACATTATTCATAGTAGCCCAAAAGTGGAAACAGCCCTAACAATCACACACTGATGAATACATAAATACATTATGGTATATCCATACAATATAATACTATTTGTTAATAAAATGAATAAGTTGCTAATACTTATTACTACATTGATAAGCGACAAAAGCATTTCACTAAATAAACTGAGTGGGTCACAAACTACTTCATATTATGATTCCAATACATCAGATGGTCAGAATAAACAAATCTGTAGAGAAAGATTACTGGGGCTGGAAGCAAACTAAGGGTCAGATACTAACAGATTATTGGCACAAGAGATCTTTTTGATGTGATGGAAATATTTTAAAATTGAATTGTGGTGGTAATGTACAACCCTGCTAATTTACTAAAAAGCATTGAACTGTATATCTTAAATGAATGAAATAGATGGTTCATAAAGTATATCTCATTAAAGTTATCTAAAAGAGTATATATAAAATAAATACAGAAAACAGAATGCATACCAAATATTAGATGCTATTAGGGTAATAGTAATTTTCTTAAGTACAATAATTATATTTTGTTTTGAATAAAAAGTACTTATTATTAAGATATCCATGAAATGAAGTATTATGATGTCTGCCACTTTCTTTCAAGTGGTTCCCTCTTTCTATATATAATATGTATTGCACATATGTACAACACAAGAAATACAGATATTAGGCAAGTATGGTCAAATGTTCATAGCTGTTGAATATAGGTAGAAATTATGCATGTGTTCATTGTACTAGTGCTCAAGTCTAATTGAAAAATTTTATTTAAAACTTTGGAAAATGTGTTAAATCATATCATTAGATGCTTGAAAGGGCTCAGATCAAATTCAGCAGTCATTCTTTGTGACAGTGGAAATAGAGGGAAATGGCTTTAATATTAAAAAAGAAAAAAGACCAATTACTCCAAACCTTCAGCAAATATTATTCCAAGTGCTAAGACAGTAATCCTCTCTTATTTTAAATCAGATACTAAAAAGTGATGCCTGTTAGTACAGTTTTTACTTACTATTGTATTTAAAATTTTCATAAATGCAACAGACAGAAAGTTAATAACTGGAAAATATATTAAGTTCTTTATTTTAGGCTGAACCCAATGGAATCTAGTGAAAGTGACTAGATTTAGTAAGAAATTTTGTAATATGGCTGGATAAAAGTCAAATGTAAGAACATAGATAGATTTTTCTCTATTCCTATAATAAGTGTAATAAACCAAAGAGAGAGAGATCTCAATTACAGTCATAAGAAAAATTTAATTCATAAGAATATGTGTAAAGGAATATATTATGGAAAATTATATATAAATATATCATAAAATGTCAATTTTTCCACATTTAATATAAAAGTTAATTGCAATTCTAATCAGAACACCAAAGAAAGACCATTTGTGTGAAGAACTAGATAAAATAACTTTACATTTCAAATGAAAGAACAGTGAGGGCAAAAAGTATCTTGCCAGCAACAATTTATGCTATAAAGTCACTGTGATCAAAACAATATGGTATTAGTATAGAAAATTACATACAGGATCAGAACTGAGTAGCTAATCCAGAAGCATAGCCCTGTGTATGGATGTACATGTGCTACGGTAAAGGCTGCCATTTAATGGGAAACTGTCTCAGTAAAATAGTGCTAGCAAAGCTACTAATTCTTCTGGAAAAAAATCCCCCGATACTCACATGTATAAAGTTAAATATTATAGATATATTAAAATCAAATTCAAATAATATAAAACATTAAGCTCTTCGAAAGTAATCAAGACTGTGTACAATCACGGGTTATCTCATGGTTCATCGAATATGAGTGATTTCTGGAATTTCAAAAGCCACAAAATAAATAGAGCCAAGTATGGAAATATAAAGATCAAAAATGTTAATTGACCAAAACTATGATGAAAAAAGCTCATAAATAGGAAAAAATGTAAACTCAACACCCAGTGTTACTATCCGTGATACACAAAGACATCTTGCCTATTGAAAGTTCAGTTCAGTTCAGCCGCTCAGTCGTGTTCGACTCTTTGCGACCACATGAATTGCAGCACTCCAGGCCTCCCTGTCCATCACCAACTCCCGGAGTTCACTCAGATTCATGTCCATTGAGTTAGTGATGCCATACAGCCTATTGAAAACTGACCACAAATATTTATTTGAAATATGGAGAATATAAATAGATACTTCACAGGAAAAGATTATCTTGAACTAACATTAAAATGTTAGTTCAACAGCCATATTTACTAATAGTCAGATAAAATTAAAGTGGCAGTTTTTTTTTTTAATAAACTCTTGTGGGCTGCCATCTATGGGGTCACACAGAGTTGGACACAACTGACACAGCTTAGCAGCAGCAGCAGTCCTGCAAATATTTTTTAGAAAGAAAAGTGGAACAAAGGGGGCTCAACCAGTGATGGTGAAAACATAAGCTACCTTTAGAGACTATAATCTGGAAACATCAAAATTATATGCACCCATACACGTATACACAATCGTTCTCACAAAAAATAACATATTAAATAATATAGCCTTAGCTAAGTTTCCTCCCCAAACAGAGGATATGGTATAATTTTACTTCTAACAGGTTAGTGGAGATGCAATTCAGATGCAATAGAAAATCAGGGTAGAAGAGAAAGGATATATAAAATGTTGTTTAGTCAAGGTAACTATGGCTTCACAGGAAATATAGCCCATTGCTCAATCATAAATGATGGCTATTGAAAAGTTTTATAAACTACTGCCTTCTGAACAGTTATCAAGAGAAAGACAGGAAGAGCGAGAAGTTTCCTGTCCACTTCTTGTCTGCATTTTCCATCCTACCCATGGAACCTGTATTCTGAATTCTTCTGGTAGCTGCTAGTAAAAGTTATCACTTTGGAAGTTAGTATCAGGTGTGACAGATACTGCTTATCTCCAGAGGTAGGATTAAAGAATCAGTAATGGAGACATGAAATAATGGTGGTCATTAGGCTTTCTCTGTAGCAAAAGCCAGTTGTTTAGGTGGGCATATAGATGGGGCTAAGAGTGACTGGCAAGTCCCATAATTAGGTCATAGATAGCCGTGAACCAGAATGAGTGATGCACCATTGTCCACCATTGCAAAAAATGGAGACACAGCCAGTGTTCAGAAAAAAAGAATTGTTAAATAAATTTTAGGATATCTATTATGTGAATATTTGTATAATCTAAGAAAAGAATTAGAAATATTATCGATAGCCCAAATGGTTTGAGTAAGGCATTAATGAATGAGAAAACAACAGTTTTCAGATATTTATATATAATTTGATTTCCTTTTGAAAAACAATTTAAAAAACTTTGACGTGTATTATATGTGTACATTGTATACAAGTGAGTACCTGAGTATAGACGCATGTCTGTGAGCACATGTAAAGAGATAAGATTCTTTATATATGGAAGGAAAATATATTCATGTAGGAACTATGGAGGGGGAGTCAAAGAAAATACTATTCTAAGAATAAAACATATAATCACTTTCTAAATTCATATATACTTTGTCCTTATGTATCTCTCTGAATTAAAGTAAAAGAATAAATATTAAAAGGAAAACACACACACACACCAAAAAAGGAAAACACAAAAACAGTATTGACATGAAATTTAACACAAATCCCAATGATATCATGTCATATCTCTATTATTCCAGTTGCCTCCTTATACAACTTAATTTCATCGCATGCACTGTAGTCAGGTTAAGCTTCTTCCAAAACGATTTTTGCTTTACCCTCCCCTCTTAGGCGAATGGCACCATAGGTGTTATACCATCTGCAGATCGAGTCAAACACATTCAAATTATGATGCAAGATTTTGTTTATCACCCTGTCAGATCCACCTTCTTACTTGTCTGTGTATTTCATGAATGCATTTCCATCCTCAACTTTCCAAAATTATCATCACTCCTACCAAACCAATGTTTGCTGTGCCAAGTTGTATATTAGGCTTACTGCTGTTTCTTTGATCTTTGCAATTCTTTCAAATAAAATATTCTCCAGTCTCCTCTTTACCAGCTCATGTCACTCAATTCACTTAAAATACCACTTCATTGCAAATTAAAAGACTTAAACCCATCTGTATTCATTGATCTATTTTTGGTAATAGTCAATGATGGTCAACAAGATTTAGTGACAAGGATGTTCATTGAAACTTTATAATAGCAACAACATCAGAAACCTTGGTATGCTGAGTAGGAGAGAATTAGCGAAATAAATTATAGCACATCAATACAACAAAAAATGAGGTATTAAAAATCATGTTGTTGAAAACTTCATGATCTCACAGAAAAAAATATATAGTGCTTATCCTTGAATTTAAAAAAGGTTTCAAAACATAATAATTGTTTAATTGATGAAGTTTTATATTATGCAACACTGCAGATATATAATTTGTAAGAAAACAGGCAATTAATTTCACAGTGTGGTTTCTTATAATGTTCTTCATGAATGGATGATGGTATCACTGCCAAGACCAATTTGAGAAAAGCAATTTAAGGACAATTTAAAGCAAAAGGAGAGAAACAGTAGAGTGCATGGTGCTAAGCTGGATGTTTACTTACAGAGCAGAGCTTAAAGTATTTGGAATGGACAGTCCATATCTTCCAGCAAAGTCTTCCTAATATTGGTTCTCTCAGCCACAATCATGCATAATTATCTAGAGGCAGTGAGTTAGACATTATATTCTCTGGCAAATATCTAGAGTACAGATACTTTGTTATCAGTTAAACACAATCAACAAAATCTATATAAAATTTCCATCATTAGATAAAACATTGAAAACCTGTTACGATAGATGTTGACCCAACTGCCCTTTACAATTTTCCCCCTGTTCCACCTAAGTATAAAGTTTGGAAAATTAAATACTAATTTTCACAACCACTCTTATAGGTTGCCTTGCCCATGCAACATAGTTATATATGGTGAGGTACAAGCAGATTTTTCTTGATGGGTTTCTGAGAATTTCTTATTCAGTAATGAAAAGTGACAGATATAGCTAGTGCCATTCCTTTCTACTTGTCTTGCCTTTAACATAGATATGATGCCTGAAGCTTTTCAAGCCACCATGAGGGTAGGACCAACGGGATTAAGCAGACTTTCTCAAATAATTTCAAGTGTTATAAAGTTTAGCTAGGTTCCTCAAGTAAAAAGAGGGTCTCCAGTTATTACTAAAATGTTTGATCTTATAAATGATAAATATATTTATCAAATTAAACAAAATATATGGAAAATTTTCCCTTATAAACATTTAAACTATCAAAAAATATGTTAAGTGAAAAACACACAGCATCCACCTTTCCTCAACCCCAGCTGTGATTCTCTTTTTAAGACTATTTTTTAGGACAGTTTTAGATTTATAACAAAATTGGGAAGAAGGATCAGAGATGTATTTTTCTTTCCGAAGAGAATCATTATAAATAGCTTGCCCTTTGTTCTTCAAAACCTTTGCTTAAATATTTATATACATATACATGTAGCATTAAAGTATATGGCTTTGTTTTAGATGATATTGTCAGAAATGGTACTCTGTGTATTGTTCTGAAATATACTTTCCTCACTAATGTGACATGGAAATCATTCCAGATATGTCCATATAGGTTTTACCACACTCCTGATTTTATCTATTGTATTGTAAGACAGAATATGAAGATACCATGATATGGTATTTCAGTATTCTTTGTTGAAGGGAATAGGTTGCATTCAACTTTTTGACTGTTAAAAAATGCTGCTATAATATACATTAATGTATATGAATTTTTATGCATATGTGTCAGTAATTATCTGGCCTAAATATCTAGTTTTACAATAGTAGCCAAAAGAATAGGTAAGCAAATTAAGTTGTGTCTCACTCTGTGCGACCCCATAGACGGCAGCCCACCAAGCTACTCTGTCCCTGGGATTCTCCAGGCAAGAACAATGGAGTGGGTTGCCATTGCCTTCTCCATTGCATGAAAGTGAAAAGTGAAAGTGAAGTCGTTCAGTCCTGTCCGACTCTTCATGACCCCATGGACTGCAGCCTACCAGGCTCCTCTGCCCATGGGATTTTCCAGGCAAGAGTACTGAAGTGGGTTGCCATTTCCTTCTCCAATAAAGTTTGATAGCTACTGTCAAATTAAATACAGAAGAATGTTTTACAAATGTATATTATCATTGGCAAATGAGACAGGTTTCCCCACAACCTTACCTAAAATTGATATCATTAATCATTTTGTTTATTCTTACAAATGTAATAGGCAAAATAAATCCATTTTAACTTGCATCCCCTAATTATTCAGTTATCTTGACAGACATTTATTGAAAAACACATTATATTCTTTTTTGTGATTAGGTTATTCATATATTTGTCTTTTTTCTATAAATTATCATTTTGGTATTTATTTTAATATTTATTTTTCTATTCCTGATATTAATTTATAGTCATTTTACACAGAGGAAATAAATATCTTACCTAAGTATTCAACAGAAAATTTATCTTTGCTAATATAGTTCATTTCTATAGAGCATTTAATTTTTATACAGTTAAACATTCTTTTTTCTTTAAGATTCAGGTGCATCCTCAGGCTTAGGCAGGTTTGCTCCTATGAGGAAATTATAATAATTATTCAAAACTTCTTTCAAATTGCTTTTTTATTTGGCCCTACATTCAAATATTTAGTCAACTTGGGAAATATTTTTGTGTATACTAAAATTTTGTCTTCTAACTTTGTTTTCTAAGATCATTATTTATCAGTTTAATAAATCAGATCAGATCATTATCAGATCATTATTTATCAGTTTAATAAATCACTATCACTTCCCCCTTATTCACTTGTTTATACTTTCATTATATTTTGTTATTGTGGAATATTTTAGACATCTATAAAATCACAATGAACAAGCATAGCACCCAATTAGTGGTCACTGTTCAGTATATCTAATCTTAACGTTTCTTTGTTTTTTGCATTGAGATTAGAAGGGGAAAAATCAATACAGATAATACTTTTTTCCATACCTAATGTTATTCCTCTCTCTCTCACTTTAGAGAACACATTAATTTCTTGAAATTATTGTGCATCATTCTTAATTAAGTCATTATAATTTTTCTGCCTGTATGGAGCCATAAACAATAGATAGAATTTCCATGTCTTATGTTTGTTATTAAGTGATAGTGTATTCCAACATGACTTCACAATTCCCTTCCCCACCATTTTATTTCAGATTTTTCCCCATATGATTATTATATTTTACAATCAAAATTTTTTTATATTTAATCATATCACTAACTGGTTTTTCTTATGTTATTTCTTTTAATATGTATATGATTTTTGAATTTTAACTCTATCATGCTAACTTATATTCTGTTGAAATGTCAGAATATGTTTGTGGGTGGTTAGAATTCTCAGTTCTTGTATTACTGAAATGATTTCTCCTCTCTTGAGCACTGCTATAGCTGAGTAGAGAAGTTTTTATTATTGCTTTATAGTCATCTAACAGTCAGTGGTCCTCTTGATTCTCTTGGGATGCTGACTCTTATTTTGTAGTAAATTATGTTAAATTTCCTTTAAAAAGCAAAAGATTTTCTCATCAGCTTTGGTTTAATATGTTGTCTGAACAACATGTACGATGCACTTCTTTTTTCATGTATCCCACTTGAGAATTTGCAGTCACTTCCTCTGTGAATAATTATAACTTTATTAGCTCTTGATATTTTCTTCTATTGCCTCTGATTAGTTCCTTCCATTTTTCATTGATTTTTCTTCTTAGAAGTTATATTAGGTAAATATGGTTTTACATTGCCTTTTCTTATAAGCATTTAAATTATCTTTCATATTTTTAAATATTTGTCGTCTATTGTATTTTCAGTAAGTTTCTCCCAGTTTTAAATTTAAAAAAATCTGTCCATTCTACCCAAGTACCTATTCTGAATATTTTGTTCTCCTTGATATTTTCCCATTTTCAAGGTATATATTTAAATACTTTTAGAACAGACACCCTCAGTAAATATCCAAAAATGTAATATTCATTCCCACTTTCTGAAAATATAAAATGTCTTTTTTAAAATCCTTGCATTTGCTCTATTAACACTGTGAGTATGTAGGTTAGTTTTCCATTTTCAGTTTTGTCGATGTCTTTGATACTGCTGATTTTTCTCAAATGCCTATTGTTTAGCTTTGTGTTATATTTTTATTTGGGATTCAATATTTACCAGTTTTGAAGTGCTATTTCTATTTACTATGAATTGTTTCCAGAAAAAAATGAGTGAGCCACAGAATTGCTGTTAATACAATGTGTTGGTAGTTGTGACTACCCTTATTGAAGCCCCCTGAGTCCCTAACCACTAATAAGACCGACTGGCCTTCTGGATGCAGAGAATTTTACCTAATTCTCTAAATCCAGAGTAAGTATCTCTGCTATTCACTGCTTAACATAAAGAGGGAATAAAGATTCAAACCAGGCAGATAGCTCTACTGGACTATTTTCTCAAATATGTTAACAGTCACCTTGGGGACTTCTAATCTACTTCTTAAATCTACTGCCTTTGAGTGACTAAATGATTGTGACATCAGAGTTATGTTTTCAAGTTCCAGGGATTCTGGATTCATGGAAAAAGCATCCACTAAAAAAAATAAGCATTATGATATAAATCCTCTTCATGTTACTTGGGGCTTAGGGTAACCATGTGGTCATAGATCAGTCAATTAACCCTTTTGAAGGCAAATTTCCATGTATAATAAGGATGATGATAGCTTTATCACAGATTTATACTGAGAGTTAAATACTATGTGCAAAATACATATATGAATAGTTGGCACATAGTATCTGCTTTAGAAGTGATAGTTTACTCCATAATATTTAAAAGCATTAACTATGGTAATTGGCCAGAGAAGGCAATGGCAGCCCACTCCAGGACTCTTGCCTGGGAAATCCCATGGATAGAGGAGCCTGGTAGGCTGCAGTCCATGGGGTCACTAAGAGTCAGACACGACTGAGTGACTTCACTTTCACTTTTCATTCTCACACATTGGAGAAAGAAATGGCAAGCCACTCCAGTGTTCTTGCCTGGAGAATCCCAGGGACGGGGAGCCTGGTGGGCTGCTGTCTATGGAGTCACACAGAGTAGGACACGACTGAAGTGACTTAGCAAGCAAGCAATGGTAATTGGTGAACACTTATCTAGCAAGGAATTAACAATTCAAAACATCTATTTAGCTGTTCTTTAGTAAAGATAAAATGTTTAAGAAAATGAGGGCACCAGATAGCTAGATTTTATTGGATTAAAAGACTAGAAAATATTAATTGTATGAAGTGCTACAGTGATAGTTTCAAAGAGTAAAAGCTTAATTTGGAGAAGGCAATCAAAAAAAAAAATTCATGCTTTTCAAAATTGGCCTTACACACTGTCTCATCTAGATGTAAATATAGGTGATTAGCATTATTGCTGCTTCAACTTCAGAGTTTATGAAGATAAGCAAGTACTTGTGATCAAGCATTCTTACTGAAATCGAAAGGAATTCACAGTTCACCTAGCAACTTTGGATATCAAGTTTAAAGGGAAGAAGGAGAGAAATGTTGTGGAAGCAGTTTTATTTACAAAGTTAATTTATTTGGAATATAAATATAATTTTCTTAGTATCATTTGGATCCTATGTTTTACAGGTGAGTGGGTAGCCAAATATGTGACCCCAAAATATTCCACTTTGATACGTGGATTATTTTAGCTGAAGGTAATCAGCCTAATGGACTCAGAAAGATTTTTTTTTTCCTAACTTCTCCCTTAACTTCCTAAATTAATTTAAACAAAGAGTCTGTACCAGGAAGAGACAATTCTTTACATCAGAAACTTATCTGTATGGCATGGCAAACATGTGTTTTCTAAACATTTGTTCTTCCCATCTGCCTATAAATTATCTTCCTCCCCTAGAAGTCCCAGATCCCTATCTCCTTTTCCTTATATCAGGATGGCAAATAAGCCTTAAATACCTATCTGAGAGCTGAATACTTCTGGATACCTATATACATACAAAATTAATTTTTCTCCTATTCATCTGTCTTATGTCAATTAGTAGGCCCATTGGGGGAAAAAAAAAACTAGAAGGGAGTAAGCAAAAACTTTTTCTCCTCTCCAAGACAAGGGTGAGTTTCTGAGGTTGCAAATTAGATCAAATACCATGGGATCAAATACTATGGTAGTAATGATTCACTTGTTCCATGGTTAATTTCATACATGTTTCTACAGAAAACAAAACAAATGGACCAATTAGCAGATAATTGTTTCCTTGATCATCTTACTGTCTAAACTAAACTAATACTTTAGTTTCTAATGTGGTACATAATGGTTTGAAAAAAATCAACCAAGTTTCCAATTTACTGGGTTGTTTTATATGGATTCAGTTATACTTTGCATTATTCTAAGCAATTAAAAAATGAGCAAGAGAAACTGAAAAGTTTGCCTAGTGCTGGTAAAATGCATAAATCACTTGTTTTAGAGGGTGCATGCATCTCTTTTTTTCCTTCAGTAATGTTGCAAAAACAAATTTTTAAAATTTTAAAGAAAGAAGGGAAGTAGAATTATGGGCTGCTTATTCATGCTAGCTCTGGAGAGAAATTATGTGAAGATGAACTCTGATTTACCCATTTCAAAACTGCATGACTTTAGGCAACTTCTCTACCCTCTCTAGGCCAGTTTTTCATTTTGTCTGTGAAACAGATAACAACACTGACTTCATAGGGTTGGCCTGAGAGTTAAAGAAGATAAGGTACCCAAGCACATTAATACAGTGAAAATAATAAGTGCTGAGTAAATATTAGCCATGATGATTTTACTTGCATCTATCAAGCCCTTACATCCCACATTTTAAAGTACGAATAACAGACAAGTTTGATACATTTTAAACAGATTTTGTTTTGACAAATGCTTACATCTGGCAAGGAAATCTCACTTAAAGGCATCCTGATTCTCTGTGTATTTTTGTTCACCTCTAAACCAATGTAGTATAGAGGAGTGAAGAAGAAAACAAACCCTCTAATTTGTTTCTCACTTAAATCAAGACTGTGAAAATTAGGTCAGTTTTGGAAAAATAATGAATTTGTAAAACAGTCAATTGATTAGCAAGTCAATAGAGACATCATTCCCTTTAGTGTGTGATCCCTTTTACTTGCATGTTAACTTAGAGGTGATCAAAGAAAAGTAGAATTTAGGATTGGAAAATCTTTATTATTCTTAATTATAATATGGAAACTTACCTGCTGCCTGACCTCATGTTAGAAAAAGGCAAACTACTCTTTAAGTTAAATTTATGCTGATTGGGCCCTTGGATTGTGATTGTATTCTGTTGTTTTCCTCCTTCTAAATAGAACTGAACACTCAACCTCTAATGAAGGAATAATATGGCTTTGAATGCATTCAATGACTGAATAAAAAGCTAGTCAAATGAATAATTTCTTTTACACATTTTTAAGTTTTAAGGGAATTGCTGGATGAGGGTGTTTGAAACAGAGCATAAAACTGTGATGGGCTGATTCCACAGTATCTTAAAATTTTAAGCTTTTATTCCTTTCTGTTATTTTTTTTCTTTGTCAGGAACATATGTTATTTATAAATGATAATGAACTTCATCTTTAACACTTGAGATGAAAGAGGACCTGGAGGCTGTCAAGATGATGTAAAAAGGTATTTATCCCACATCAGTAGGTAGAGGCATTTCCTTCTTTATTCATTCCATTGTTCACTCCACCAGTTGTTCCACAGAAGCCGCAAGGATGACCGAGCTTGGGATATGGGGCAGTGGAACAGAAAAGAGGGATTTGCAAAATAGAAAATTACAAATCTCAACTTTCTTGAGCTTTCCTTAATTTTTAGATAAACTAAATCAACCAATATTAGTCATTTAAAAATACTTTTAGATTTACTATTGTTACTTTTTTGACATCCACATCTTTCATTTTGGTAGTTAGCTCATCAGACTCTGGCTTTAAGTACATTAAATAACTACACTTTATTTTAGCCTATGATAAAAGTTTATAAGGTATTAAAACTTCTAACAAAAACCATGAAACTCTGAATACAATTGTATTATTTTCTTTATTGAAATAAATTTGATTTACAGTGTTGCATTAATTTCTGGTGTATAGCCAAGTGACTCAATTATGACTCAATTATATATACACACACACACACACACACACACACACGTAATTGACATACACACACACATATATAAACATGCACATATCTTATATATATAGTGTGTATACATATATATGTAGTTGACACACATATATACAAACATGCACAGCACCTATTTATATGTATTATGTGTGTATACATCTATGTTCTTTTTTATATTCTTTTGCATTGTGTTTATTAAAGGATATTGAATATAGCCCCTGTGCTGTACAATAGGAACTTGTTATTTATTTTATATATAGTTTGTATCTGCTCATCACAAACTCCTAATTTATCCTTCCCCCAATTCCTTTGGCCTTGAAGTACAAAGTGAAGCAGGGCAAAGCCTAACAGAATTTTTTCAAGAGAACATACTGGTCATAGCAAACACCTTCTTCCAAGAACACAAGAGGCAACTCTACACATGGACATCACCAGATGGTCAATATCAAAATCAGATTAATTATATTCTATGGAGCTGCAACAACAAGACAAGGAGACAAGTAAGGCTCAGAAAATGAACTCTTTATTGCTAAATTCAGACTTAAATTGAAGAAAGTAGAGAAAACCACTAGGATATTCAGATATTACCTAAATCAAGTCCCTTATGATTTTACAGTGGAAATGACAAACAGATTAAAAGGATTAGATCTGATAGAGTGCCTGAAGAACTATGGACAGGGGTTTGAAATATTGTATAGGAGGTGGTGATCAAAACCATCTCCAAGGGAAAAAATGCAAAAAGGCAAAATGATTGTTTGTGGAGGCCTTAAAAACAGCTTAGAAAAGAGAAGTAAAAGGCAAAGGAGAAATAAAAAAGATACATCCATCTGAATGCAGAGTCCAAAGAAGAGAAAGAAGAGAGGAGAAATCCTTCTTAAGCGAACAATGCAAAGAAATAGAGGGAAACAATTAGAATGGAAAAGACTAGAGATCGCTTCAAAAAATTTAGATACCAAGGGCACCTTTCATGCAAAGATGGGCACAAAAAAGGACAGAAACAGTATAGACCTAATAGAAGCAGAAGATATTAAGAACAGGTGGCAAGAATACACAAAAAATTGTACAAAAAAGAACTTAATGACCCAGATAACCACAATGGTGTGATCACTCACCCAGAGTCAGACATCCTGGAATGTGAAGTCAAGTGGGCCTTAGGAAGCAGCACTATGAACAAATCTAATGAAATAGATGGAATTCTAACTGAGCTATTTTAAATCCTAAAAGAGGATACTGTGAAAGTGCTACACTCAATATGCCAGCATATTTGGAAAACTCAGCAGTGGTCCCAGTACTGGCAAAGGTCAGTTTTCATCGCAATCTCAAAGAAGGGCAGTGCCAAAGAATGTACAGACTACCACACAATTGCACTCATTTCACAGGCTAGCAAGGTAATGCTCAAAATCCTCCAAGCTGGTCTTTGACAGTATGTAAACTGAGAGCATCCAGATGTTCACGCTGGATTTAGAAAAATGTAGAGGAACCAGAGATCAAATCGCTAACATCCACTGGATTGTAGAAGAAGCAAGAGTATTCCAGAACATCTACTTCCACTTCATTGAATACATTGAAGTCTTTGACTGTACGGATCACAACAAACTGTGGAAAATTCTTCAGGAGATGGGAATACCAGACCACCTTACCTGCTCCCTGAGAAACCTGTATGCAGGTCAGGAAGCAACAGTTAGAACCAGATATGGAACAAAGATCTGATTCAAAATTGGGAAAGGAGTACATCAAGGCTGTATATTGTCACCCTACTTATTTAACTAATATGCAGAGTACATCATGTGAAATACAAGGGTAGATGAAGCACAAGCTATAATAAAGTATGCTGGGAGAAATATCAACAACCTGAGATATGCAGATGACACCACTCTTATGGCAGAAAGTGAAGAGGAACTGAAGAGCCTCTTGATGAGGGTGAAAGAGAAGACTTTAAAAGTTGGCTTAAAACTCAACATTCAAAAAACTAAGAGGGATAGAATCTAGTCCCATTACTTCATGGCAAATAGTTGGGGAAATAATGGAAACAGTGACAAACTTCATTTTCTTGGGCTCCCAAATCACTGCAGACAGTGACTGCAGTCATGAAATTAAAAGTTGCTTACTTCTTGGAAGAAAAGCTAGAACAGAAACATTACTTTGCCGATAAAGGTAGATATAGTCAAATATATTGTTTTCCCAGTAATCAGTGACCAAGATGAAAGTTGGACCTTAAAGAAGGTTGAGTGCTGAATAACTGATGCTTTTGAAATATGGTGTTGAAGACTCTTGAGAGTCCCTTGGACTGCAAGAGATTACACCAATCAATCCTAAAGGAAATCAGTCCTGAATATTCATTGAAATGACTGATGCTAAAGCAGAAGCTCCAATACTTTGGCCACCTTATGTGAAGAGCCAGTTCAGTTCAGTTCAGTTGCTCAGTCATGTCCGACTCTTTGTGACACATGAATCGCAGCACACCAGGTCTCACTTTTTATCACCATCTCCCGGAGTTCACTCAAACTCATGTCTATCAAGTCAGTGATGCCATCCAGCCATCTCATCCTCAGTCGTCCCCTTCTCCTCCTGCCCCCAATCCCTCTCAGTATCAGAGTCTTTTCCAATGAGTCAACACTTTGCATGAGGTGGCCAAAGTACTGGAGTTTTAGCTTTAGCATCATTCCTTCCAAAGAACACCCAGGGCTGATCTCCTTCAGAATGGACTGGTTGGATCTCCTTACAGCCCAAGGGACTCTCAAGAGTCTTCTCCAATGCCACAGTTCAAAAGCACCAATTCTTCAGTGCTCAGCTTTCTTCACAGTCCAACTCTTGCATCCATACATGACCACTGGAAAAACCATAGCCTTCACTAGATGGACCAACTCATTGGTAAAACCCTACTGCTGGGAAAGGCTGAAGGCAGGAGGAGAAGGGGACAACAGAAGATGAGACGGTTGGATGGCATCACTGACTCAATGGACATGAATTTGAGCAAGCTCCGGGAGATGGTGAAGGATAGGGATACCTGCTGTGCTACAGTGCATGGGTGTGCAAAGAGTCAGACATGACTTGGCAACTGAACAACAACAACAAGAGAAAATATACATCTATTTTTTAGTGATAAAGATATTTCACAGCTACTGGGAACCAGGAGTTGGTAGGTAGGTTGGACTAATTTAGAAAGGGAACAAAAGTAATTTTGTAGATGATGGAAATATTCTTTATCTTGATTATGATGCTGATTATACAAAGTGAATATCTTTCTTAAAGTGTATCAACCTAGAGTTTAAAAGTTTACATGCCATTTTGTGTAAATTCTTTACTCTCTGAGCCACCAGGGTAGGCTGGTGGCTCAAATGATAAAAGAATCTACCTTCAAATTGGGAGAACTGGGTTCAATCGCTGGTCTGGAATGATCCCCTGGAGAAGGAAACAGCTACCCACTCCTGCATTCTTGCCTGGAAAATTCCATGGACAGAGGAGCCTGGCAGACTACAGTCTATGGGGCTGCAAAGAGTTGGACATGACTGAGCAACTTTCACTTTCACATTTTCACTTGTATGTAAATTATCACAATAGAATTGCTTTACAATAAAAATGATTAAAAAGCAATGTGTATAACATTCTACCATTTGTATATAGATAGATGATGAAAATAGGTATAAAGAATATAAAATAGATAATTGGAAGACTGGATAGGTATTGCAATATATTCATCAATGCATAGAATACTTTCAACTTTCACAAGAAACTGGTAACAGTGGTTGCCACTGGTGAAGGCAGCTAACTGACTTGAAGTTGTGTAGCAAGGCTTACTTTTCACTATAAATCCTGTGAAGTTCTTAGATCAGTACCATGTGTATATATCACCAGATTAGTAAAAGAATAATTTAAAATAATAAATTAAAAGTAAAATAAAGATGAGTTTCCCAGGTCACTCAGTGGTAAAGAATCTGCTTACCAATGCAGAAGATGGGGGTGTGATTCCTGGATCAAGAAGAAGCCCTGAAGAAGGAAATGACAACCCACTCCATTATTCTTGCCTGGGAAATCCCATGGACAGAGGAGCCTGGTGGGCTACAGTTCTATGGGATTGCAAAGAGTCAGATGCAACTTAGTGACCGAGCATCTGCAAGAAAATAAAGATATTTCCAAAAAGGAGTGCATTTTTCCAGCATGCAAACAGTAAAAGTGATGCTAAAAGGTGCTACACAATCAGAATAAAACTGCTTCCATTTCTGAAATATATTTCCTATATAAGATAACAAAAATGAAGAGATAGAGAAATGTCAATATATGGGTGAATCCAATTGAATAGTTACCATATGAACAATAACAATATGTTTTTTAAAATATGTATAGAAAAATAAAGCATGATAGCAAAAATTGAAAATGAGGCAGAATTAACATGTTCTAATATCTTAGCATTACATGGGAAATGCTAATAGTACTTGTATATTTTAATATATATATATATNCTTTATCTTGATTATGATGCTGATTATACAAAGTGAATATCTTTCTTAAAGTGTATCAACCTAGAGTTTAAAAGTTTACATGCCATTTTGTGTAAATTCTTTACTCTCTGAGCCACCAGGGTAGGCTGGTGGCTCAAATGATAAAAGAATCTACCTTCAAATTGGGAGAACTGGGTTCAATCGCTGGTCTGGAATGATCCCCTGGAGAAGGAAACAGCTACCCACTCCTGCATTCTTGCCTGGAAAATTCCATGGACAGAGGAGCCTGGCAGACTACAGTCTATGGGGCTGCAAAGAGTTGGACATGACTGAGCAACTTTCACTTTCACATTTTCACTTGTATGTAAATTATCACAATAGAATTGCTTTACAATAAAAATGATTAAAAAGCAATGTGTATAACATTCTACCATTTGTATATAGATAGATGATGAAAATAGGTATAAAGAATATAAAATAGATAATTGGAAGACTGGATAGGTATTGCAATATATTCATCAATGCATAGAATACTTTCAACTTTCACAAGAAACTGGTAACAGTGGTTGCCACTGGTGAAGGCAGCTAACTGACTTGAAGTTGTGTAGCAAGGCTTACTTTTCACTATAAATCCTGTGAAGTTCTTAGATCAGTACCATGTGTATATATCACCAGATTAGTAAAAGAATAATTTAAAATAATAAATTAAAAGTAAAATAAAGATGAGTTTCCCAGGTCACTCAGTGGTAAAGAATCTGCTTACCAATGCAGAAGATGGGGGTGTGATTCCTGGATCAAGAAGAAGCCCTGAAGAAGGAAATGACAACCCACTCCATTATTCTTGCCTGGGAAATCCCATGGACAGAGGAGCCTGGTGGGCTACAGTTCTATGGGATTGCAAAGAGTCAGATGCAACTTAGTGACCGAGCATCTGCAAGAAAATAAAGATATTTCCAAAAAGGAGTGCATTTTTCCAGCATGCAAACAGTAAAAGTGATGCTAAAAGGTGCTACACAATCAGAATAAAACTGCTTCCATTTCTGAAATATATTTCCTATATAAGATAACAAAAATGAAGAGATAGAGAAATGTCAATATATGGGTGAATCCAATTGAATAGTTACCATATGAACAATAACAATATGTTTTTTAAAATATGTATAGAAAAATAAAGCATGATAGCAAAAATTGAAAATGAGGCAGAATTAACATGTTCTAATATCTTAGCATTACATGGGAAATGCTAATAGTACTTGTATATTTTAATATATATATATATTTAATAAATCAAGAGCGAGAGTTACCAGAAAAGAATTCTGAAAGAAACACACACAGAGAGAGAAAAGAAAGTAGCAAGTAGAGAGGGTGGGGGAGGGAAGAAAGAAAGAGAGCAGGAGAACAAGGAAGGAAAACTAAATATAGAAATAGCCTATGACTCAGTATTTGGGGAGAAGACAATGGCACCCCACTCCAGTACTCTGGCCTGGAAAATCCCATGGACGGAGGAGCCTGGTGGGCTGCCGTCCATGGGGTCGCTAAGTCAGACACGACTGAGCGACTTCACTTTGACTTTTCACTTTCGTGCATTGGAGAAGAAAATGGCAACCCACTCCAGTACTCTTGCCTGGAGAATCCCAGGGATAGGGGAGCCTGGTAGGCTGACATCTATGGGGTTGCACAGAGTCGGACACGACTGAAGCGACTTAGCATAGCATAGCATCGACAGTAAGATCAGATATCAGGGTAATGGCTCCCTTTGGTTTAAACAGGCTAGGTGATGTAATGGTAATGGTCTAGCTTTTAATCTGGTTGGTAATTGCATGGTATGTTCACACTGTAAAACTTCACTGAAATTATACTGAGTAAACTCTTTTGTGTGTGTTACATGTCAGTAAAAATCACTGATAAAAATTAAATTAAGCACATCCATTGATATATATTTACATTAAGCTTTTAAAGATTTTATCTTTATCATCAGTCTCTTTAATGAAAAACCTCATCAATGATTTAATAGTGTTTTGATGTATATTTAAAGTGGTTACTAATGAAGAAATGATGAAATCAACTCTCATGGTTTTATTACCATCAATATATCTATATTAAGCTATTTAAATATTGCAGGCTTCTGTAAAAATATCAAATGTATCTATACATATGCTTCAGCAGATATTTTAAACATTATAGGGTACTTAATTATAAAATCAATTTTCCTTAAAATTGAAATATTTACCAAAATGTATTTTAAACAGTATTTTCTAATTAAATAAATCACATTGCTTCATGGTCCCTAAAGAGAAGTGATAAAGAAAAAAATAATTAGTTCAATACCTGTGTACTAAGAAAACCTTCACAGTTGCAGAGACACACATTATAAATAATCCAAATATGTACTTGTGAGAATATTTCCAGCTTTTTAATTATAACTTCTATTATAATAGACATCACAAAGAGAATACAATATATTATATTCATTTTTATTTGTTTGTCACTCAGTTATACCAACTCTTTGCAACCCCATAGACGCCGATCAGACTCTTCTGTAAATGTTATTAACCACCCTGAAATAATTATTTTGCAAAAGTAATATTCAATAGTAGTTCACTGATCCCTATCAAATTACCAATGGCATTTTTCATAGAACTAGAACAAAAAATTTCACAATTCATATGGAAACACAAAAGACCCTGAATAGCCAAAGCAGTCTTGAGAAAGAAGAATGGAGCTGGAGGACTCAACCTTCCTGACTTCAGATTACACTACAAAGCTACAGGCATCAGGAAAGAGTGGTACTGGTACAAAAACAGAAATATAGACCAATGGAACAAGATAGAAAATCCATAAATAAGTCCATGAGGCAAGAATATACAATGGGGCAAAGACAGCCTTTTCAATAAATGGTTCTGGGAAAACTGGACAGCTGCATATAAAAGAATGAAATTAGAACACTTCCTAACACCATACACAAAAGATAGACTCATAATGGATTAAAGACCTAAATGTAAGACCAGAAACTATAAATTTCTTAGAGGAAAACATAGGCAGAACACTCAATAACATCAATCAAAGCAAGATCCTCTATGACACATCTCCTAGAGTAACAGAAATAAAAAGAAAAGTAAACAAGTGGGACCTGATTAAACTTAAAAGCTCTTGCACAGCAAAGGAAACTATAAGCAAGGTGAAAAGACAACCCTTGATATGGGGGAAAATAATAGCAAATTAACAACTGACAAAGGATTAATTTCCAAAATATATAAGCATCTCATACAATTCAATACCAGGAAAAGAAAAAATCCAATCAAAAAGTGGGGAAAAGACCTAAACAGACATTTCTCCAAAGAAGACATACAGATGGCTAACAAACACATGAAAAGATGCTCAACATCATTCATTATTAGAGAAATGCAAATCAAAACCGCAATGAGATATCACCTCACACCAGTCAGAATGGCCACCATCAAAAAGTCTACAAACAATAAATGATGGAGAGGGTGTGGAGAAAAGAGAATACTGTTGCACTGTTTGTGGGAATGTAAATTGATACAGCCACTATGGAAGATGGTATGAAGATTCCTTTAAAAAACTAGGAATAAAACCACCATATGACCCACCAGTCCCACTCCTAGGCATATACCCTGAAGAAACCAAGGTTGAAAAAGACACATGTATCCCATTGCAGCACTATTTACAATAGCTAGAACATGGAAGCAACCTAGATGTCCATCGACAGATGAATGGACAAAGAAGCTGTGGTACATATACACAATGGAATATTACTCAGCCATTAAACGGAACACATTTGTATCTGTTCTGATGAGATAGATGAACCCAGAACCTATTATACAGAGTGAAGTGAGTCTGAAATAGAAAGATAGATTGTATTCTAACTCACATATATAGTATACAGAAAAATGGCTCTGAAGAATTTATTTACAGGGCAGCAATGGAGAAACAGACATTGAGAATAGACTTATGGATCTGAGGAGAGGGGAGGAGAGAGTGAGATGTATGAAAGAGTAACATAGAAACTTACATTACCATATGGAAATTAGATAGCCAGTGAGAATTTGATGATCGCTCAGGAAACTCAAACGGGGGCTCTGTATCAACCTAGAGGGGTGGGTGGGAAAGGAGATGGGAGGGAGGTTCAAAAGGGAGGCGATATATGTATACCTATGGCTGATTCATGTTGAGGTTTGACAGAAAACAACAAAATTCTGTAAAGCAATTATCCTGTAATAAATATAAATAAAAAAAAAAAAACTTTTGATGTGTTAAGTTATAAAATAACTGGCATGCAACTCAGAAAGAGCTCAAAGAATTGAGGGAAATTTGCAGTTCCTTTCATTGCCATGCATCTCCAAGACCAATACTTGTTATTATTTACTTGTATAAAGAGGAAAAATAGGAATAGAATTAATTTTTTTTAGAAAAGAGTAGTTCACTTATCTTTCCCTTTTCTCATTTTACCTCTTTCCCTTCTTCCACCTTTTTTTTCTTTCTTTTATCCATTTTTCTCCATTTTTTCTTTTTTCTTTAAAAAAAAAAATAGTCTCCAGATGAGTTGAAATATCACATTTAGCACAAACAATGACTTTCTATAAATTATCAAAGCTACCCTTGACTCTGAGTGGACACAATCCAGGTTATCTTAGAAAGCAGAAAACAGACTGGATTTCAGATATATTTGCCCCTTCATCTGTGTGATCTGGTACAGGACCTAAAGCTACCACATAAGCTACCAACTATTCATGACCCTGGTGAAGGAAAGAGAAAACAAAAAATTAAAAGAGATCCAAACTAGGGCTCTGTGACGATCTAGACAGGGGTGGGGGTGGGGGCTGGGAGGGTGGTTCAAGAGGGAGGAGACATATGTGTACCTATGGCTGATTCATGATGAGGTATGGCAGAAACCAATTATTCTTCAATTTAAAATAAATGACTTTTAAAAATAAGAAAAAGCAAAAATCTAAAAAAAAAAAAAAAAAAAAAAACAGAGAGAGAAACACCCTTTCCCCTCACTGTGTGACTGTTGAGAGTCACTCAGTCGTGTCCAACTCTTTGAGACCTCATGGACTGTAGCCTCCATTCATGGAATTCTCCAAGCAAAAATACTGGAGTGGGTTGCCACGCCCTCCTCCAGGGGATCTTCCTGATCCAGGGGTCAAATCTGAGTCTTCCATGTTGTAGATAGATTCTTTACTGTCTGAGTCAACAGGGAAGCCCAATTCAGGTAAAGCGTGTAGAAAAGTGTCTGTACCTATTCAGCACTCAACAGATCAGGCCATGTGATTTTATGTATCCTGCAGAATTGCTACCAAGTTTCTAGATAATGTCTATTAACTGTCTAGCATACTGCCTACCCATGGCGTATCTGCTTAATTAAAGAAACATTTTCATTATTGCCTTCTATTTTCATTTTAGAGCTCCTTTCAGCTAATATTGTTACATAAAATAGACACAATTAAAAAGACCCAATTTATACTGGAAATAACAGGTGACTAGCAAGTAATTAAGTCACTCTAATTTTTGGAATGTGAGAATGGAAAACACTATAACTAAATAAGGGCATTAATTAGAAGAATACAATTTATATAAAAAAAAAAAAAGCAAAAGAAAAATAAGAGACCTAAAGAATGTATGAAAAACTTTTTGGAAACCCTGGGGAAGGGGACCATATGATACAGGTCACAAATGACTTGGAAGTTTCACAAAGCTACCAAATGGTTATGTCAAGTGATAAATATAACACTTAAGGAGGAAAGGTGGTCAAGATGAGATGAATAAGGAAACATATATTGTGAGTAAGTGAGTTCAAATTAGATATGAAAAATGACAAGTAAGATTATCTAATAGTAATTTTGCAGATATTTCAAAATTAGCAATACGTCTTCTTGGGAACCAGTGTGCCCATTCCGTGATCCTTAAATAAAAGATGCGTTAAGATAAAAAGGCTATAGTGTGAAACCAAATAATTTAGACTTCCCTGGTGGCTCAGATGGTACAGAATCTGCCTGCAATGTGGGAGACCTAGGTTTGATCCCTGGGTTGGGAAGATCCCCTGGAGAAGGGAATGACAAGCCACTCCAGTATTCTTGCCTGGGAAAACCCATGGACAAAGGAACTTGGCAGGCTATGGCCCATGGGATTGCAAAGAGTTGGACACAACTGAGCAACTAACACACACACACACACACACACACACACACACACACACACACAGAGTCTACACTGTAATGACTTTAGTGAAATTTAAGTTCAAAATGCTTTTGAACTGGGCAGGTAGGGGGTACTGATCTAATCACACTAAAAGCACAGAAGACCAAGTAGATGAATAGGCAAACTTGAAATAGATAAATCACTACCTGTGCATGGCATGCAGTCAAAACTTTTGAGGAAATTCAAGGGCACAATTTTACTTTTTTAGTAAAATAGACAGCCTGCCCTATGAAAAAACTAACAGGCTGGAAAAATGAACAGTGCCAATACAATCCTAAATGGTTCTAGTTTGACTCTTCAATGACAAAGGGCTCTTCGACACAAGACATAGTTGGTGGGAGATATTTAAAATGTAGAAGAAATAATGACATACTTTGATAAAGGAAAAGTATGCTATGCATATTTAATAATAATAATTTTAGGTTATTAATTTACTTATGTCATTATAATATTATTAACACAACTTTATAGTCAGTGCTACTGTTATCTTCATTTTGAAGAGAAAGTTCTAAATACCAAATGAAATGTATATTTATTATACAAATTTTTAGGGACTATATTGACAGCAAGGGCATGAACTCTTGTCTTCTAGTACATAAAAGAAGTTAAATATAAAAGTACAACACACTCTATAAACTCTGAGAGGTAATATGATATCAATATTTCTAGAAAGAGGATATTACTTATTGTTGATATTAGTGGACTATTCTTCAGTATAGAGAAAGTGTTTGACCTGGTTCTTACAGTATGCATATGGTATGTTCATATTAGGAAGGTCTGAGAGGAATCTTGGCAAATAATAATGATTGAGAACATAAGTGAAACACTGAAAATAAGAGCTTAAACATTTTTAATTATTATCCATACACGGATGATATGATTGTACCTGTGTAAAATGAATGAATTCAAACTTTTCACAATTAACAAAATAATTTAAAAGTTACAAGATTTACAGTGAGTAGCTTTATTAACATCATCAATATACACTTAGAATATGTGTAAGGAAAAGATTTTATTCACAAGAGCAACAAAATTTAATGTCACAGAAATAAGCTAAATTAATGATCTATAAAATAGGAAACTATAAAACTTGAGAAAAATAGGATTTGGATCAATAGAGAGCCTTGGATGATGAAGTTGCTCAGTCATGTCTGACTCTTTGCAAACACATGGACTGTAGCCTACCAGGCTCCTCCATCCATGGGATTTTCCAGGCAAGAGTACTGGAGTGGGTTGCCATTTCCTTCTCCAGGGGATCTTTCCCACCCAGGGATCAAACCCAGGTCTCCTGCATTTACCATCTGAGCCACCAGGGAACCCCCGATAGAGATCCTCACCAAGGTAAAAATGGAACTAATCAAGATGGGAATATTTCAATTTTCCCTCTATTATTTAAACGATAGAAATATGTGTCAGTCGAAAATTTCATTTTTGGTGGAATACGGGGAATGGCAACCCACTCCAGTATTCTTGCCTAGAGAATTCCACAGACAGAAGACCCTGGCAGGCTGCAGTCTAGGAGGTCAAAAAGAGTTGGACACAACTGAATGACTATTTATAGGGAAATACAAATTATAAAATGTGTACTAAACTTTACAAGGAAGAATGAATATATAAGGAATGCCAAGAACATTTTCAAAATCAATAATAATGAAGAATTGCCTTCCCTACTATGATGACATCAGAAACAGCAATATTGATCAAAAGAAAGTTTCTCCAACTGGTGGGAAGATGGAAGGAAGATGGGTTCTTTTTTTAAATTTATTTTTAATTGGAGGATAACTGCTTTACAATGTTGTGTTGCTTTCTGCCGTACAACAGTGTGAATCAGCCATAAGTATAGATATAATCCACCCCCTTTCAAACTTCTCTCCCACTCCCTACCCCCGATCCCATACCTCTAGGGAGGTATGTCACAAAGCACCAGGTTGAGCTCCCTGCATTATACAGCAACTTCCCACTAGTTGTTTCATACATGGTCATATATATATGCTTCAATGCTACTCTCTCAATTCATCACACCTTCTCCTTACCCCACAGGGTCTACAAACCTGTTCACTCTGCCTGCACCTCTATTCCTGCCCTGCAAATGGGTTTATCAGTATGATTTTTCTAGATTCCATTTATATGAATCAATATACGATATTTGTTTTTCTCCTTCTGGATTACTTCACTCTGCATAACAGGCTCTAGGTTCATCCACTTTATTCAGTTCAGTTCAGTTCAGTCACTCAGTCGTGTCCAACTCTTTGCGACCCCATGAATTGCAGCACTCCAGGCCTCCCTGTCCATCACCACTTCATCAGAACTGACTTAAATGTGTGGGGTTTTTTTGCTTTTTTTTTTTTTTTTTATGGCTGAGTTATACCTCATTGTATAGATGTTCCACTACTTTATCAATTCATCTGTCAATGAACATCTAGGTGGTTTCCATGTCCTGGTTATTATAAATAGTACTAGAGTGAACAATGGGGAGAAGGCAATGGCACCCCCACTCCAGTACTCTTGCCTGGAAAATCCCATGGATGGAGGAGCCTGGTGGGCTGCAGTTCATGAGGTCGCTGAGAGTTGGATACGACTCAGTGACTTCACTTTCACTTTTGACTTTCCTGCATTGGAGAAGGAAATGGCAACCCACACCAGTGTTCTTGCCTGGAGAATCCCATGGACGGCGGAGCCTGGTGGGCTGCCGTCTATGGGGTCGCACAGAGTCGGACACGACTGAAGCAACTTAGCAGCAGCAGCAGCAGCAGAATGAACAATGGGCTACATGTGTATTTTTGAATTCTGCTTTTCTAATGGTATATGAGCAGCAATGGGATTGCTGGGTCATATGGTAGTTTTATTCCTAAGTGAAGAAGGGATGTTGGTTCTATAGAAATAATAATATCCAGAACAGATTTATTCACTGACCCCTGAGGCTAGAAATGCTTTTAATAAGCACATTTAACAATGATTTTTAAAATGTTACCTTAAACAAGAGTCTATTTAAGTTACCACCAAACTGGGAAGAGCTTAAAATGTTTATCTAAAATATTTACTCTTTATGTAAAAGAAAAAATAAAGATAAGCTAGGATATTGGGGATACTTTCTTGAAATGCTGATCCCAAGGGAAAGGAGATTAAGAGGACTTCTTGTCTCCTGATACCCCATCAAGAACGGTTCCAGAGATTAGGTGTTTCTTCCTTTAGGATCACAGTGCAGTGGGAATGTCCTATAATACTTGCAGGCTGAGCTCAGTGGGGAGAAAATATCTCAATGTGTCCCCCGTACTTGGCAAGAAAGTGATGCGGCATTATATTTAAATTGTGAAACTCATTTTGGCTGAGAAAGCCGAGTCTTGAAGTATGCTTGCCAAGAGAGTAAAATGACACAAATACGCATGTTGAATTATACATAAATATGCATATATACATAGTTATCCACACACACCATGTTTCGATGACAAATAGACCAAAGATTGGTACTGAACCATTTGGATAGATAGGCAAAGGGTAGTCTAGGAAGGCTCAGGATGCACTGCACTTCAAGAGACCATCACACCCACACACACGGTAGCATGTTTTCCAGAACCCATTTAATCTGGGTTCAAAGGGATTTGAGGCTCTTGAACTATTAGGACTTGAAGGATGAGAATGGGCTGCCAGTGACACAAGCCACAAATCTTGAGCATATGGAAGGGGCTGACCTGCTGTGCTCCGTAAACGAGAAATTTGTCTCTCTTGGCTTTTTAGGAGGTGCTACGTGCTGAAAAGCTGGGAAAGAAGAACTCTACCAGCCAAGCCTCAAGTGACTCTCACGTTATTCATTATACCTTGCAATTTAAGTCTGAGGCTGAGTCTAATGTGCTGGGAAAGAGGTCAATTGTAACAAAGGGGAAAAGAGCCCCACAGCTGTACCTTTCACTGTCAAAGCTTCTGCACCAGATTTATATTTCAATAGGAGGAAGAAAAGGATTTGAGGAAATAGTCTAGTTTCCCTCTAAACAAAACAAAATGAAAATATTAGAGTGTATTCTACCTTGTAAAACTGATAGCTGACACTAGGAATAGTTAGCTTTGAAAACCTTGGGGGTGGCGTCAGGGTGGGATTTGGTTCACATAAACCGTTACTTGAGTTCACTTTATTTTTTAACTATAATAAAATACTGTTGCTGTGATGTGCTTAGTCATGTTTGACTCTTTGCCAGCCCATGGGCTGTAGCCCGCCAGGTGCCTCTGTCCATGGCATTTGCCAGGCAAAAATACTAGAGTGGGTTGCATTTCCTTCTCCAGGAGATCTTCCTGATCCAGAGATCAAACCCACGTCTTCTGCATCTCCTGCATTGGCAGGTGTGTTCTTTACCTTTGAGTCACCAGGGATCCTCCCAGGTACCTCAAGGTCAAATGCCAAAGGATCCCTAACTCATTTCCATTTACTCCTTCACTTGTGACTTTCACTTACCGATGGTTTGCCTCTTTCACCTCTCCTCTCTGAGGCTGTGAAATACACAAAATGCCAGTGAACTGAAGAAGCTGAGCAATGTTTACATGAATAGTGCTGGGAATTAACCTCATCAGGTGACACTTGTTGCCTTATTAGGTAACAGTGGAAATGATTTGGCTCTCTTAATTGCTCTCAGGAACAAGAGGAAACACCTGCATCCTTAGTCCTCTCTCATCTCCAAGGCAGGCTTATGGATTCTTCACAAACTAACTGGTACTACACCTCCTCAGATCAATAATTGCAGTCCTTAAATTCTTCTCTCTAGGAGAGCATCTTTCCCTCCTTGTAAAAATCATCTTTCACTTGTCCCCCTCAAATATATATCTTAATGAAATAACGGGCCCAAACCAATGAGTTTCTCTTTGGATGACACACTGGTCTGGCTTGCTGGATAGAAGATGCGGTAAAACCTGAAGGCGGTGTTGATGATAGTGATTAAAACACCAGCTTTGACAGGCAATAACTATAAAATCTTGCTGCTAGTAATAATCTCTACAATACAACCGCAACACCAGCACACCATATGTCACAGCATAGCAATCTATCTCTATGAGTGTCACTTACTTAAGCAGGTTCCAGAAGAACCTATCATTATTTTTAAGGTGGGGGGGGGAAAGAAGGACACAGTTCCATTGCTGTACTGCGTTAGTCACTCCGGTTCAGTCCTTCAGCTGACTTATTTACTCTCATGAAAGGGAATCTATATATACTTCAAACTATTAGATCAGATACCATGAGACCCATAGTTTACACTTTCGTTATTATTCTTTGGATCATTTGTTTCTTATCCTGCAGGCTTCAGGAAAGTGAGCTTGATTTTTAAATACCAATTTTACTTTGAACAACAGAAACATTCCTGAAATGTGTTAGTAATTATTCAATCATACATATGTGTGTGTACTATATATACATGTATATACATAATTTATTATTATTGTTTGTAAGAGAAACTCAGTGCCTACAGTTGTAGTAGCAGATGGAATGTAAGGTGAGAACAGAAACCACCAGCAGAAGATCAAACAAAAATTGATGAAGAAAATCTTAAGAACTTAACAATAATAAAGATAAGTTGTCTTTAAATTATTTTGGACCTTGACAAAGAGAGACTCTTGTATTACAGCAAAGGGATAGTAACTAAAGTAACTATTACCAGGTTCCAAGTTTGCAAAGCAAGAAATGTTGATAATATATAAATTAACTGTGTTGCTAGAGTGAAAAGAAGACAATTGCCTTCCCTTGCAAATATTTTTTTGGAAATACCATCTATTTGGTATTGAGGAGCTATTATTTATCTTATAAATGTAAGATTTTAGTTTCAGAAAGGCTTGCTTTAGTTTGTATGCTATATCTCACATTAAAACATTTTTGGAGGTCAGTGGACACATTGCATTATGTTTCTGCAACTCAGTTTTACTCTGTCAAATGAGGATAATAATAATACCTACCTCAAAGCATCCTTGTGATTAAATGGTTAATATATATAAAGTGTTTAGAACAGACCCTGGATCATAGTAAACACACTGCAAGTGGTTGCTACTACTACTTTATTATTGTTATCTATAGGAGTTAATTATGGAGTCAGAGCCAATTTAATTCAAATCCTAGACCACTAATTACTAGCTGGGTGATAGTGAGATCCATTGACATATTATTTAACCATTTTAAGTTCCTATAAAATAGGGACAATAACAGGGTCTTCCGCACGCTAGAAGAGCAGATGAGATCATTTATGGAAAGCCCTTACACCTGTGTCTGACAGAGTAAGTTGCACTGTTTTTAACAATCGTGAATGTATGATCACATTCTTTGTCATGTTAAGATAAGAAACTTACTCTATTCAGGTCTCTAGAACTTGCTTGTGTTTCCCAACTTTTTAAATTTAGGAATTCACCAAAATCATCTATCTATCCCCTGCATATATCCAGACAATCACTGATTGCTTATATCTGATATGGGGCTTTCTTAAGATTTGATGTAAAGGTCTGACACAAATAAATGATTTTAGAGGAATAGGTAAAAATATTTATTCTCAAAGGTAAGGTAAAATGGAGCTGGCTTGTAAGGATGAAACAAGTGGTAACATACTCTGTTTTATGCACTTCTCCAGCAAGGTGGTATTTCAAACTCCACGGCAGATGGGTAAAAAAACATGAGGACAGCTTGTTAGAAAAAGACCCAGACTGCTAAGTCCATCACATCTCTCTCTTTCTTTGCTCATTAATTCTCGGATTCTTATTCCATTGTATAACTTAACTATCTCTATAGGCAAAAAAAAAAAAAAAAAAAAAAGAAAAAAAAAAAAAA
>SJYA01001331.1:5529626-5570425 GCA_006410615.1 Neotragus moschatus
AAAAAAAAAAAAAAAAAAAAGGAAAGAAAAAAAAAACCTATCTAGTACTCACTACCACTCTTTGGAGGCTTGTACAGTTCTTGAGGCATAAGCCAAGAGGTTTTCCCTAAATGAGAAGCAGGCAGGAAACTTTCCCCTGCGCTGCAGGCGGGCAGCACTTTTCAGTGAATCGCAATGAACTCAGTACAACTGCTCTTTTGTTTCAGTGTTTGATGTTGCAGGTAGAGAAGATATTTCACTCCTATGAGTACTATAGGTCGGACTACCTCACTCAAACAGAAAATATCGCCAAAGATTGAAAAGAAAAGGATGAAAGAGAAAATATGGCTATCCACAGAAGGGAAACAACGTGTTTTATTTGGTTTTTACACAGATAGAATACTAGCTACCTAAATCAGACCTACAGAGATGCACAGTACATCTGTTATGTACTCCTCAATCTTTCTTATTGAGACTAAGCCAGCGGTGTTCCCATGGAGATATCTCACACTGTTCACTTAGGGTTTCTTTTCTAATTAATGATTAATGCCATCTCCTAATTACAGAGAGTGGCAGACTCAATAACATGAAGGATAGTCAGAAACTGTGTATTCCTGTGGTTTTCTTTTCAGCCTGTTACTAATCAGCCTGGGACTAATATGCAGCTTTGCCTTACATTATCCTTAACTATAAGAAACTACAAAGTCTAAAACAAAGAAGGGAACTTCTGGACGTGAAAACCTCAGGCCAAGTCTGGGTGGCCCGAGCTACTCCATAGTGGTATTTCTGCTCACAAATATTTTTAAAAGGTTTAGATTCTAAGGCCAATTTTTAAAGAGCATTAAGGAGTTATGGATGTGCATTTTCAGTTTCTCTTAAAAAACTTGAAAATCTGTTATCATTACACTGGAACACCTGCATGGCCAAAGTTGGCTAAATATCTACTGTTCCTTTCATATGGAGCATTTGCTGTTCAGTTTATCAGAGATTCTATAGTGCCCATTTGTCTAATTCATTCTGACTCTCATCATTTACTGTACTTAAATGGTATCTGTCAGCCTTCGATTTGATAACCCTACCTCTGATTATCAAAAGCCAAAACCCTTTACCATCAAATAAGCTGAAAACAAAATAAACGAAAATGACCCTGCAGGTCACTCTGTTACTGCTGCAGGGGTTACACTGACCAACATGATCATCTCTGTTCTCAAGAAGAATCTAGAAGCGGTGATCAAATGTACTTCAAAGACAATGTAAGTGGTGCTAGAAACCTACTAGCGCAGTTCACAAAGACTGAGGATGTCTTGATAGTTTGGACATAGGAGAGGCAGAAAAAAAGTCTATAAACTATTCAAAGCGTGTTTTTAGATAAAATCTGCCCAGAGAAATATAATGCAAGCCAAAAATCTAATTTAAAAATTCTAGTTCAATTCATTTCAGTTGCTCAGTTGCATCCGACTCTTTGTGACCCCATGAACTGCAGCACTCTAGGCCTCCCTGTCCATCACCAACTCCCGGAGTCTACCCAAAACCATGTCCATCGAGTCAGTGATGCCATCCAACCATCTCATCCTCTGTCGTCCCCTTCTCCTCCTGCCTTCAATCTTTCCCAGCATCACGGTCTTTTGAAATGAGTCAGCTCTTCACATCAGGCGGCCAAAATACTGGAGTTTCAGCTTCAACATCAGTCTTTCTAATGANCACAGTCAAAGGCTTTGGCATAGTCAATAAAACAGAAATAGATGTTTTTCTGGAACTCTCTTGCTTTATTCAATGATCCAGTGGATATGGCAATTTGATCTCTGGTTCTTCTGCCTTTTCTAAAGCCAGCTTCAACATCTGGAAGTTCATGGTTCACATATTGCTGAAGCCTGGCTTGGAGAATTTTAAGCATCACTTTACCAGCGTGTGGACTTCCCTGGTAGCTCAGACAGTAAAGCATTTGTCTACAATGAGGGAGACCTGGGTTTGATCCCTGGAAAGGGAAGATTCCCTGCAGAAAGAAACGGAAACCCACTCCAGTACTCTTGCCTAGAAAATCCCATGGATGGAAGAGCTTGGTGCAGGCTACTGTCCATGGGGTCGCAAAGAGTAGGGCACGACTGAGTGACTTCATTTTTAACAGCATGTGAGATGAGTGCAACTGTGTGGTAGTTGGCACACATTGCCAACTTTGGCATTGCCTTTCTTTGGGAATAGAATGAAAACTGACCTTTTCCAGTCCTGTGGCCACTGCTGAGTTTTCCAAATTTGCTGGCATATTGAGTGTAGCACTTTCACAGCATCATAAGCAAAAAGATGTACTTGAAATTAATTTTAATCATCAATATTTTCCAGTTAAATAAGACCAAAATATTGTCATTTCAATGGGCAATTAATATAAAAATGCTAATGAGATATTGCACTTAAATTTTTCATACTGAATCTTTGAAAGGCAGTGTTCATTTATGTCCATTTATGGAACTTCCCAATTGAGACAAGTCACAGTTACAGTATTTAGTAATTATGTGTACCTAGTAAAGAAGAATACTACAGAAAGTTGCAGGAAGTTCTGATAGCATAGCTCATTCCAAGTGGAGGAAACAATATAGATATAGGCACACCAGATACATGAAAGCCCAAATTATCTTCTGGAAATACTATGTCCATTTCAAGTTGACTATGGGTCAGATGTGAAAAAGTAAACAGGTATAGATCAGACACTTGGTAAATTAGTCAAGTTTTTGGCTCAAAAGCACTACCAGAAAGTATTCAAACTATCTTAAGCAATGTAAATTATTGATGCTGAATAATGAACGTGTAACAGCCAAAATTTTTAAACTAAGAAAAATTTCCAATTCAATTGTGAATTATTGGCTTACATAACTGAATAGGCCAGTGATAGTTCTAGCTTCTGGAATAGGTGGATTTAGGTCATAATTCCAGAACTCAGTGTTGTTGTCTTTTGCTTTGCTTTATTTCATCCATTTATAAAGGATGTGTCTCCTTGATGACAAGTTGGTGGGCAGAGTCCTTAGACTTTCTTCCTATGATCTTAAGTGTCTCAAATTTTACTTAAAGCAGTTCTGTCTAATCAACAATTTAAGCTCACAGGCTCTAATTAGTCAGGTTTAGATTATCTGGTGGTGGTGATTTAGTCGCTAAGTCATGTCTGACTCTTGTGACCCCATGGACTGTGACCTGCCACGCTACTCTGTCTGTGGGATTCTCTAGGCAAGAATATTTGAGTGGGTTGCCATTTCCTTCTTCAGGGGATCTTCCCGACCTTGGGAATGAACCCAGGTCTCCTGCATTGCAGGCAGATCCTTTACCAACTGAGCTATGAGTGAAGCCCTAACTACTCATCCGTAAATTAATTACTATTTAGCCAAGGGAATATCTTCTCATTGAAGAACCCTAAGGTATGGTCAAGCTATCCGATCACAGGTAGGTCAACTGATAGTCATTGTATAAAGAAAAAATGAAATGTTTTTACCTGGAAGGTAAGATGTGTATATGGAAGATGTGTAGGCAAGGTCAATTAATGTTGACTAGGTTAAGTTGTGAAGAATTTCAGACCCTGTATTGTAACTTTTAGGTCAATAACTCTTTGCTAATACCTGGTTTTGCTCCCATGATAAGTTGAAGCCCCTAGAAAGTCTGCATGTTGAATAGTCCTATGGTAGTTAACAATTTAAGGCAATGGTTTATGCAAGCATAACTTGCATATTATACAGACATGAGTAGACAAATTCTTCAAAGAAACACAAAACTGCTAAAAATCTGCAATAAAAGTGGTTGAAAAGTGGAGAAACTGTTTTTCAATAGATTGACTACTCTGAATAATTTATCTTAATGTTTGAAATGATTAGTTAAGATATCTTACTAATACAGCTAAATTATGTAAGTTCCCTTACAACTGTAGTGTACTATTTCCAGGTAATTTGTAATTCTTTTCAAATTTTTTCACCAAATTTATTCTTGAGTATTTCATTTAAATTTTAGCTCAATATATTACCTATGATTAAGTGAAACATATATATATATATAATTTATTTTACTAAAATTTTTAAGATGTAAAGAATAAAAGTACAATGGTAAAGGTGTAAATAGATAAAAGACCATGTAAAAGTATTCTGTGCAATATCTACAAGTTTGAGTTTATACAACCATGATTTATTAGTTCCAAATGATTTTTTTCCAAAGGTTCTTAGGTATTCACTTGATTTCAAAGTTATTTTACTTTTAAAAAGTTCATTCTATTTTATAACACCTTTTTAAATTTAGTCATATACAATGATGTACATGCCTGCTTAGTCAATTCAGTCACGTGTGGCTTTTTTTGACCTCATGGATTATAGCCTGCCACGCTCCTCTGTCCATGTGATTCTCCAAGCAAGAACACTGGAGTGGACTGCTATGCCCTCCTCCAGGGTTTCTTCCCAACCCAGGAATCAAACCCATGTTTCCTGCATTGCAGGTGGATTCTTTACTGCTGAGCCACCAGAGAAACCCCAACAATGACATATTTAGCTTCAAATAAAATATTCAATACTTTGAGATAAATATAAGCATTAGTGGGAAAACACTTCCAATTTATATAGCTTGAATTTGGTTAACTCATAATAGTGTTTGTAATAAGTACTCAAAAGTTTCTTTATTATATCATAATGTAAAGTCTAATTTTAATAAATTTAAAAGTGCTGCACTGTACTTGCATCATCACATAGGATATACAGTTAGATTTTTAAAATAATACCATAAATGTATACCATATTCCAAGTGATCATTTTTCTAGATAATTGTCATAAAATCATTTGTCTTTTGATAATTTGCAAATGCCAACTATTATTCTAATACTAAATATAAGTATAATATAAAAGCATACAGTTGTATAGAAAGAGACTAGGTCTACAAAATTTCAATTACTTAGGAAATTTAGAGCTTTAAAATCAGCTTCTGCTAAGTCCTAATTTAATTCTCATTTAATAGAAAGTGAAGAACCCAACAAACTGCTTTACATATTTTTATAGGCAACTAGAATTAAAGTTACAAAATAATTTTTAAATTATATTTTTATTCCATTATGCCCAAATAGTGTCTTTAGTCTCTCATCTTAGAGAAGAAGATTATTGAGGCAATTTTGCAGAAGAATCCGTGAACAACATATTTTAGCCTAAACTATCAAGAAAATTAAGGACTCTTCATGAGCTTATTGAATGAATTACTGTAAAGCTTTACTATTAAGAAAGTGCTGTAGAATACCAGTCATTTCACCTTCAAAAATGCAGCTGTAACATTAAGAATCCATTATGTGCATTTTAGTCATTTAATAGACAATTGTTGAATGAATGAATGTGTATCCAGTAATGGTTACATTTTGTTTTGCTTTTATTTGTTATCATTGTTTCTGTTATTACTATTCTGTTTTAATGCAGAGTATTGTGCTAAGATAGAGCGGCTTTGAATTAAGACAAGTCATAGTAAGAGGTTTACTCTTGTTCAGTCAAAGGTACTGAACGCTAACATTTTCTGCATGTCATGAAAGTTAATATTTTGAATTGTGTGCTTCAGAATACCAGTTTGAAATTCTGGAAGTTCTAAATGTTAGATATCAAAGTTAATAGTGCATAATTTTAACTTAGATCTTGTAAAAATTCAAGTTCCCATACTCCATACTTGCAGATTCTGATTTCATAGGATTGAGTCTTAATATAATGGGGCTTCCCTAGTGGCTCAGTGGTAAAGAATCCACCTGCCAGTGCAGGAGATGCGGATTTGATCCCTGAGTCGGGAAGATCCTCTGGAGAAGGAAATGGCAACACACTCCAGTATTCTTGCCTGGACAAAGGAGTCTGGTGAGGTATAGTCCATGGGGTTGCAAAAGAGATGGACATAACTTAGTGACTACACAACAATGACAATTCTATCAGGACTAAGAATGTGTAATTTAAACAAGTAACCCACGTAACTTTTTAGCTGGCAATTCTCAGGCTGTATAATAAACACATTATCTATCCACTTAAATATGTAATAATCTTTCAGTAACACTGGTTTTATATCCTACCTTCACTCCCCACCCCTAACCATATTCAATGAATTACATTTAATATTATGTTAGCTCTAATCAAAGGTAGTGACATAAAAAATTGACTACAAAATATTACATTTATTTCTTAAAAAACTATTAAAGATGCCATAAAATATTGTATTGTATTAAACACATTTAGCATATTTAAAATATTGATTGCTTCTGAATGTCAAAAAGAAAACTGCGTTCAGCTGTAATAAATATAATGATTAACATTAGTATATTTCATCCTTCTGTTCATCATGATAAGAATGTGTATGTGTCTCTCTCTGCCAATAAAAAATGCATATCAGAATTATCAGGGGAATAGTTTGAAAATTCACAGGCCTAACCATTCTACTGGAATGGAATCTTATTGAAGGTATCCTCTAACACTAATTTTGAAAGTTGTCTAGGTATTTCAGACTTTGGGCCCTCAATTAAATTGAGAACCATAACTATAAGCATTGGGAGGGTCAACTAAATTAAGAACCATAGCTACAGGCAAGAGAAGAAATCAGCTCTACAGTGCAGATTAATAAAATTTTTACCCTACTCTGAATCAGTTCCTGCCATCAGATCTGCATGCTTTTATAAAGAAAACTAATAAAACAATTTCCAAATTCTCCTCTAAAAGAAAAACTCTTGCTTCTTCTACTCATAATATTCTGACATCAACTGTGAGGAATTTTCTTGCACGTTGAGAAATTCTGACACTAGCTACCTGGAGTTACCTCGGAACACACAGAAAAAGGACTTAGTCCCACAAAGACTGTCCTTTACTTCAGAGACCAATCGAAAGTCCAGGCCTCCCATACTTCAGTCAGCTGTAAAGTGGGAGTTTGTATGACCCTGTCTTCTGCTTCAATAATTTGCTTTAAGAGCTCACATAACTCAGGGAAACACTGACATTTACCACTTTATCATAAAGGATCTAATAAAGAATCCTGATGAACAGTCAGATGAAGAGGTAAATAAAGCAAGACAGGAGATGTGTGCACAGAAAGCCATGACTTCTTTGGATGTGGTTCCCTCCCAGCACCTCCACCTGTTCACCAACCTGGAAGATGTCCAAATACTTTTTTTATGGAGGTTATATTACTCATTCATGGTTGATTTGATTAAATTATTAAGTCAAGGTTGGAAATCTAATCACATGATTTGTGCCTCTAGCAACTTGCCCCCATCATCTAAGAGTTGCCTCTCTATCATAAACTCAGGCATGAGCTTCCCTGGGGGCTCAGATGGTAAAGAATCTGCCTGCAATGCAGGAGACTGGGTTCAGTCTCTGGGTTGGGAAGATCCCCTGGAGGAGAGAATGGCAACCCATTCAGTGTCTTGCCTGGAGAAACCAATGGACTGAGTAGTCTAGCGGGCTAGTCTAGTCTAGGGGGTGGCAAAAAGTTGGATACAACTGAGCGACTAACATTCACAAATACTTGAAAGGGGCTTATGAGTAATAAAAGATGCTCTTCCTACTCCTATCATTCAAGACACTACACAGATTTGGGGAGTCATGTGCCAGGAACCAAGGATGAAAAAAAAAATATATATATATATACACATTTTATTATATCACAAAATCACATTCTGCAATAGCATTGTTGAGAAATTTCTGATGAGAGTTTTTCCAACTAATGGTTTGTGAAGACATAAATGGAAGAGTGTAATACCTGACATTCTTTATTTTGATTATACTTTTTCAAAGTTTCTTGCTCTCTTCATCAAGCCATTCCTTTATCCTAAGCATCTAATCCCTTCACCCTATACCCTGACATTTCATTCTGATGTATAGTAACTGAGTTCTCAGATTGATATTCCGCTCATTCCCATTCCTACAAGAAAAAAAGCTGCACTTCTTTGGATCTGGATCCACCCTCTCTTTAAAAGAACAAATTAATTTTTCTTTCTTGTCAATTCACTAAAACAGTTCACTAAAACATGCCTGACATGAACATAGTGAAGTCAATTATGTTGTTATGTTTAAAGTGAGGCAGTATGAAAGAGAGAAAGTTGTTACATAAACGTGGATCAGAAAATCTGAGTTTCAGAAAGAGCATGGTTCCTTTACATTACCTGAAACCCCACTGAGTCTGCTGGGGTTAAAGTGGGAGGTGGTGTCTCTTGGGAGACTTGCTGTTTAGGTCAGGCCTTTACATCACATAACTCAGTGCAGCTGACAGACAATGAATCCAATACAATGAATCTATTCATTGAACTGGTAAATATTTATAGTAACATTTGGACATTTTGGAAGAAGCCTCAGATATTATGATCGTGTATGAATTTCCATTAAAAAAACCCCTGCAGAACAATGATTCTTAATCCTGAGTGAAGTATGCCCTGAAAGCTTCAATACCCTCATATAATTTATGTTTGTAGAATACACGTCATATTGAAACATCTTGCATTTCTCAGCACTCCTTTGTTTGGACATTGGTCAACAAGGTACTTTAAAATACTAAAACAGTCACTAAATACCTACATTCTCAGGAAAACAGAGATGCTCTAGACTTGTATTTTTTACCAAATAAATTAAGAGTATATTACAATGATAACACATAAGATAAACACATCCATAAATAAAGAACGAATTATTAAAGAAATAAAGATTTATTTCAAATACATTGCTATATCTTAAGTAATCAAGCACTTAGGCAAACACTTCCTTTGTTTAGGCATAAGCACTCATTTTGCTATGCAAGGTCATGTGCTTGGAAATGATAATCGAAGTCAAAGTATTTTTGCCCCTAGAGTCTTCATTCAGAGTATTTTCCAGTGGTGTTACAAGTAGATAAATGCACCTAATTACTAGATTGTACATCCTGATATATGTTTATTTGACTATGCAAACAACCCACCAAATGTATAATTTTCCCTTCTTAAAAAAAAACACAGTAATTTAAATGCAAAAGATATGTTAATCAGCATTATCATTGAGATTTTTCATATGTCAAGTTAGGATGCTTGGAGTGATCATTTTGCTGTCAGCAATAAAGCAGCTTACACTGGAAATTCATTATGGAAACATTGCATCATAGTCATAGCAAGCATGGTGCTGCCTTTTATATAATAACAATAATAATATGGTACCTACAAACAGTTTACAAGTGCAGGGAAAGAAAGGTAGAGTTCAGACGGTAATACGGTAGAAAGAGTTGATAAAACAATAAGAACAAAATTTGAAAATGAAGAGCATAAATAGAATATACTCTTTCAAATTACTTTACAAAGTCTTTGGAAGTACAAGTAGTCATCACAGAAGAAAAATTTGAAGTTGAAGGGTTTTAATTATACAATGAGTGGTGGGAATGCACCAGCTAAGGGTACTCCTGTTAGCATTTCTTGTGGCAATTGTTGTTTTAATTGGCTGAAATAAACCATAATGCCTCAGGCTCCTGATAAAACTGTGTAGGTTGGCAACTTTTTTTTCCCCTTCTCTTTATGAAAGAGATGCATTAAGAAAGCTTATATTTTGATTTTTTTTTTAAAGACCATTGTTACTCATTTTTATCAATGTAATAGTGTCTGGAAACTCTTCTTGTCCTGCCCCCTCCATCAAACTCTCAGATGTCAGATGAATTTTTATCTTCAGGAAGAAAAGTTTCAGTTGGGAGCTTATTTTCTAACTAGGAATTTACTCACAAGTACCTCCAACCTCCACTTCTGTCTTCCCACTTCTCTTCCAAAGTCTCGAAAATTCTAAGGCTTTATAATTTGTTTAAATTCTAAAATTAACTAATGAGTTGAGTCTGTAAAATATACTTATATCCTTTAAAAATGCAATCATTTCATTCCTGATACATTTAACTGTGCATTTTCTAAATAGAAAATGATGTATTGATTGTATGAGGTTTCACTGTAAATGTTATTCCCCTCAAGTTTGAAATTAACATAATGAAATGCATCTAAATTTTTATAAACTGGTAGGAAAAAGGGAAGTGCTACTTAGGAAATCTGATTATTTTACCTGGGTGGGCTAAATTTCAGCTTGTATATATAGAGGTGGTGACCACTTAGGGATAAATGTGTTAGTTCAGGAAAGAGGCCATGAAAGCTTGAGCAAGGGGAAGGCTGCAGTGGAATGGGAAATAGATTTGATTTGAAAATAAAAACAACAGTGTAAATGCCGAATTATGTAATCGGAACAACAACAACAGAACCACAGAGGAATAAAAAAATAATGATATAAATGGTAGACAGCCTGGGAGACCTTGAGAACAGCAGAATAGGAAAAGAAATAACAAAATGAAAGATGGTTCGCTCCCATTGACATATTCTAAATCAATGGCAAACATATTTGTTTCATATATAGACATCTACATTTCTAGACACGTGAGTGAGGAAGCGTGAAAGCTGCAGAAGAGAGAGAGAGTTACAGATTTACTCCTCTGTGGTTTCAGAGACAAATGGGTGCTTTGGCCTCTCAAAATATACCAGGCAAATATTATACAGAAAACATATTATGCACACAGCAGTTCAGAAAATTTTCTGTTATAAATACTTCTGAATTATGCCAAGGGATTGAATATTCAAGCAATATGATAATGTTGATAAATAGTTCTGCAATTTCAAGCACCGTGGTTTGATAACTTGAGAGATTCTGTGATAAATACAACCAAAGCTTTCTCATACCTTCAAGAAAATTGAACAGTGAAATAGTGTCAGGACAAAACTGAAGTTTGATATTCTAGGTACAGCTATACATTTCCTTGTACTGGTTTTAAGTCAGTTTAATCATAACCCCAACCCTTAATCAGGTCCTTCATCCTCCACCATTTCCCAGGTGATGTCTGTTCAGCACACTGCTGGTCACTAGGTCATTTTATCTCCCTTACTTCTGATGTTTCCTCTTGGTAGTTTTCTATCCACTGATGCCCTGACCCTGCTCCTTGGCAGTAACTTTTCACTTGCCCATGTTGTATTAGGAGTTGAGTACAATCTCTGTGCCCCACAGTGAAATCCCTCAATAGTGGTTCTGAATCTATGGCTGTGATCCTTAATAAAGTCTGCCTTGCCATCTTTCACAAGTGTCATTGCCTAAGTTTTTTTGCTTTAACACCCTCTGTTATGCTCAATCTATCTCCCTTATGAAGACGATGAGACAGTAGTAACTAAAGTTATATCCATTTTACTCTGCTTCAATTTTCATGACCTGAATTGGCGCCCTGTTCCAGAGAAACAGAATCCTTATGCTCACAGAGATTCAGCAGCTAGATGCAGAAGTATCAGAAAGGCTGTTGCCAAACAATGTCATTTAAAGCAAACTTCTTTGGAATATATAAGTCATCTGCAGAATTCCCAAAGAAGAGACAATAGAGAAGATACTGTATTTCCTATCAAAATTATTCAATTTAGAAGAACTCTAGTAGGATCGTTACAATTTTGAAAGTTAATTCATGTGTTTTTACACTTTAGATACAACAGAGAAACAAAACTTTCTTTCCTATGAAGGACATTTGTAGAAAATCTTAAGAAATGTAGGTTGAAGGACCTACCTTTGGTAAAGAACAGGTTTTCTGATGATTGGAGCCAAGATGAGGATTTCCTGCAGACTGGGGTTTCTTAAAGTGCTTCAGGGTCCCTGTCTGCTATTTTCTTATCTAATGTATCTTCACCTCTCAGCCCTTAATGACAGTGTTCCAGGGACCTAAAAGGGGAGAAAAAGACATTTTGAAAAGACTGCTGAGTTACAGCAAAGTCACCTTGTACTTGCTTCAGATGTGGTGCACTCAGGAATATAAAACAGAAACATCTTGTTACAGCAGTCAACTTGCTGAATACATGGTCAGAATGAAGAGGCTAGAACACATCCAAGTAGTGTAAAACATGGGGGAAAAAAGACACTGTATATACAAGACTAGTTTGACTTCAGGAATTGCTTTTACAAAGGATGCTGCTACATTTTATTTGAGGAAGGATGTTGCAGGCATGAGAGAAGATGGAGAAAGACACGTAAGCAAGGTCATCATTCAGTACACATGTATGGATTGCCCACTAGGCACAGTTACAATGGTGAACAAGACTTAGACTGTCTTTCCAGAGTTTCCAGTGCAGCTGTATAAAAGATAAGAATATACACCATTTTAATGCAATGGGGAAAATGTGATGGTTGTAGGTTATGCTGGAGTCGACTTATTTCCTAAATTTGGGAGGAGAAAAGAGAATAAAGCAAAGGAAAAAAAAAAACAAAAAAACAACAACAAACTTTCAACCGGAGAGCTGAAGGAAGTATTCAGTTCAGTTCAGTTGCTTAGTCGTGTCTGACTCTTTGCAAACCCATGAATTGCAGCATACCAGGCCTCCCTGTCCATCACCATCTCCCGGAGTTCACTCAGACTCACGTCCATTGAGTCGGTGATGCCATCCAGCCATCTCATCCTCTGTCGTCCCCTTCTCTTCCTGCCCCCAATCCCTCCCAGCATCAGAGTCTTTTCCAATGAGTCAACTCTTCTCATGAGACGGCCAAAGTACTGGAGTTTCAGCTTTAGCATCATTCCTTCCAAAGAAATCCCAGGGCCTATCTCCTTCAGAATGGATTGGTTGGATCTCCTTGCAGTCCAAGGGACTCTCAAGAGTCGTCTCCAACACCACAGTTCATAAACATCAATTCTTCGGTGCTCAGCTTTCTTCATAGTCCAACTCTCACATCCATACATGACTACTGGAAGAACCATAGCCTTGACTAAAGGGATCTTTGTTGACAAGGTAATGTCTCTGCTTTTTAATATGCTATTTAGGTTGGTCGCAACTTTCCTTCCAAGGAATAAGCGTCTTTTAATTTCATGACTGCAATCATCATCTGCTGTGATTTTGGAGCCCCCCAAAATAAAGTCTGACACTGTTTACACTGTTTCCCCATCTATTTCCCTAGTGGATAATCAATTGACCCTGGACACACAGGTATGGAAAATTATTTAGAAAACAGAAGTGAAAGAGCTTAAAAATATAAGAGGGAGATAAGTCTGGGTACATGTGAAGAGACAAATCACACCTGACTTCTGGGCTCTGTTTAAGAGAAGGGACCTGAATACAGAATATAAATTACAATCAGATTTTGAGCAAAAAAAGCAAAGCCTTGTGGAGTGTCAGGCTAACTGGAGGCCTTAAAATCTTACTAAATTATTTTTGCTAATTTACTTTAAACTCATTAATATAAGTTTTTCTAAAGTTGATCTCAAAGTGTTTTCATTCACATGTTCACATGTGTTTTTGGATCTAAATCAAATGAATATATGTAACATATGTATTTTTTTTAAAGAAATTGGCTTTTATTTTTTTAAAGACTGAACAAAGTTTTTCTTTGGGTTTGTTTAAGCTGGGATGCTGATAAGATGGCTCTTTGCAAATGGGCCAGTTTGTGTCCATGGAGTAATATATATAGGCACCCATATAAATATGCATACACATATGTATACACATATATGATTTTCTTTCTTTCTTTCTTTCTTTTTTTGACCCTTCTAACTTTTGGAACTAGGCTGGCAAACCTAAATGTTTAGGAATTTGTGATACTTTTGCAAAATGATTTATTTTCATCTAATGAACATATGCAATAGGCAATTCAGCAAAATAGTCAAAATAAATATTGGTATATATCAAGTATAAACATCCATGTGATCTAAAGTTATGAAACAAAGTCATTCAAGTATGTCATTGGTGTAAAAGTGTAGTTGCAAAATCCTCTACGTAAACTGCGTTTTTCAACTAGTGTTCCTAGGAGAGAAAGAGGGAGGAGAGGCCCATGTTTGAAATGCATAAGCACGTGGTAACTCTTCAAATTTCAGTTCTCATAAAGAGGGAGAACTAGACACCAGGTGGGTGTGCTTCCCTCCCTGGTAATTTCACAGCTCCATCCAATTAACTTTTACCTTAAACACAAGACAAAAAAGAGCTGTTAGAGAGAAGATTCTGTAGGTGGTGTGGAAACATGAATCCTGTGCTTTACTTGCCTCAAGAACTGCTGAGCCTATAAGTAGATTTTGTTCCCATAAATCAACTGTGTGCAGTAGGTTTACACTCCTATGCCATCAACTTGGATTATACTGAATTGTGCGCATTTCTAGACCTAATCCAGAGAAGGCAATGGCACCCCATTCCAGTACTCTTGCCTGGAGAATCCCATGAACAGAGGAGCCTGGTAGGCTGCAGTCCATGGGGTTGCGAAGAGTCGGACACAACTGAGCAACTTCACTTTCACTTTTCACTTTCCTGCATTGGAGAAGGCAATGGCAACCCACTCCATTGTTCTTGCCTGGAGAATCCCAGGGATGGCAGAGCCTGGTGGGCTGCCATCTCTGTGGTCACACAGAGTCAGACACGACTGAAATGACTTAGCAGTAACAGCAGCAGTGGTCTAGAAACAATAATTCTGAATGAACAAAATAAGAGTTCTGCTGACTAGAACTGAAAAATTCAGTTCTGGCCAGTGAATGTATAGTTACACAGCAGTTCTTACAAATTCTTAATCATTGTTGTTCAGTCACTAAGTCATATCCAACTCTTTGTGATGCCATGAATTGCAGCACACCAAGCTTCTGCCCTTCACAATCCCTTGCAGTCTGCTCAAACTTTTGTTCATTTAGTCAGCGATGCTATCCAACCATCTCATTCTCTGTNGAGTTCTGCTGACTAGAACTGAAAAATTCAGTTCTGGCCAGTGAATGTATAGTTACACAGCAGTTCTTACAAATTCTTAATCATTGTTGTTCAGTCACTAAGTCATATCCAACTCTTTGTGATGCCATGAATTGCAGCACACCAAGCTTCTGCCCTTCACAATCCCTTGCAGTCTGCTCAAACTTTTGTTCATTTAGTCAGCGATGCTATCCAACCATCTCATTCTCTGTCACCCCTTTCTCCTTCTGCCTCAATGATTTCCAGAATCAGCGTCTTCTCCAACGAGTTGGCTCTTCAGGTGAGCAAAGTACTGAAGCTTCAGCTTCTTCATCAGTCTTTCCAATGAATATTCAGGGTTAATTTTCTTTAGGCTAGACTGGTTTGATCTCCTTGCTGTACCAGTCACCCTCAAGAGTCTTCTCCAACATCACAGTTCAAAAGCATCAATTATTCAGTGCTCAGCTTTCTTTATAGTCCAACTCTCACATCCACACAAGACTACTGGAAAAATCATAGCTTTGATTACATAGAACTTTGTTGGCAAAGTGAGGTCTCTGTTTTTTTTGATACACTATCNGCTGGAGAAACAGGCAGGGGACAGATCCCACAGGTTTCTTATGCCCCAGAGGCGGGCTTGGGCTTTGTTCCAAATTCACAAGGGAGCTATTACACTTAATAAAGATCAACTTAGTGGCTAAGAAGAGAGGGCAATAGTCTTGAATGATGATTTACATTTGGGGTAATAAAGAAATGTGAGAAGTCAAGAAGGGCATATCATGATAACAACATGAGAGATTTAAACATGAGCGTGAAGTAGTTTTATGTTGTTATTACTCAGTACAAAATTGACAACTACTGAAAGTATTTACTGAGGTGACAACTACCTTCCATAGTAACATCATCCATAATACACGTTTCCACTCCTAATCTGCTTTATTGCTTATACTTCCTATCATGTAATTTAGCCTTTATATTCTGACTAGAGCCATACGTTTTATGTAATGTTTTGTTTCTCAGCTAGATAGAAAACCTCTCAAGGATAAGACTTCTGCCATATATTCTTGTATCATTTACTTACCTAGCTTATATTTTAAATGAATTCTGCCTGTGTTTAGTCACTCAGTCATGTGCGACTCTTTGTGACCCCTTGGGCTGTAGCCTGCCAGGTTCCTCTGTCCATGGGATTCTCCAGGCAAGAATACTGGAGTGGGTTGTCATGCTCTCCTCCAGGGGATCTTCCCAACCCAAGTATAGAACCCAGGTCTCCTGCATTGCGGGCAGATTCTTTACCATTTGAGCTNGTTTAGTCACTCAGTCATGTGCGACTCTTTGTGACCCCTTGGGCTGTAGCCTGCCAGGTTCCTCTGTCCATGGGATTCTCCAGGCAAGAATACTGGAGTGGGTTGTCATGCTCTCCTCCAGGGGATCTTCCCAACCCAAGTATAGAACCCAGGTCTCCTGCATTGCGGGCAGATTCTTTACCATTTGAGCTACCAGGGAAGCTCAAGAATACTGGAGTGGGTAGCCTATCCCTTCTCCAGGGGATCTTCCCGATCCAGGAATCAGTCAGGGTCTCCCTCATTGTAGGTAGATTCTTAACCGGCTGAGCTGCCAGGGAAGCCCTCTGTCCAGTATAGATTATGTGAATACGTAATAATATTTAATGCTTACTATTTTAATCCACCAGCCAATGCTGGGGACACCAGTTTGATCCCTAGGTTGATAACATCCCTTGGAGAAGGAAATGGCAACCCACTTTAGTATTCTTGCCTGGGAAATCCCATGGACAGAGGAGCCAGGCAGGCTATATAGTCCATGGGGTCACAAGACTGGGAGATGACTCAGTGACTGAACAACCACGCAGACATTCTCTAGGCACTGTACTAAGGGTTTACATATAGAATTTAGCTTAACTCTCATTCTAAATCTATAAAGAAAGTCATGTTATCATTTTATAGATAATAAACCAAAAGTTACCACAATTAAGTCCCTTGCACAGTTGTTACTAATTGACTTACAACACTTTGGAGTTGAAAAAAGTATCTGGTCAAGATAAGCTATTTACTGGTCAAATTATTTTGAAAAAATACCTGTGAATGACATTTGTACAGTATTAAAAAACCACTTCCTAGCCCTACTGGGAATCAACTGAGAATCTGTTCATTGTGATTGAATCACACATAGCTTCCTCTATCTGCATTTGCTAGCTGTTTCTGTCATTTAAATGGAAAGGTTTATTTAACACAGAGACACTGTCTTACTCTTGTCATCTTTCACTTAATTAAGCTAAAACCATATTTTTCCCACCACAAAATCAAAAAGATGAGTACAGACTCTACAAAAGATGTGACTGGTTCATTTTGTCTAGATTTTAAGCATCTCTAACATCTAAATATATATGCAGAAATACCTATCACATAATGATTGTGACACAGATTATGATTGTGGCCCAATTATCTCAACAGATACAGATGCCATAAAATTTAAAAGAGAAAGGAGACAGTGATATGAAGGGAAAAATAACAAACACATGCTAATGGGAATTAGAAGGAAACATAAAGGCTGTCAAGGAAAATTACTGTTGGGATCACTACAGGAGGATACAAAAGGGAAAACAAAAATAAAAATAATTTAAAGTCTACCCCGAGGCATACAAATATAAAGAAGAGTAGAGGAATTTTAATTGGGCAAAAGTGCTCTAAATATTTGCTTAAAACTATTTCTCTCCTTAAGACACAACCACAGCGATGACATACTTGACATCTGATCACAATCCATTTTCCTCATCCAAAGTTTAAATTTTGTAAACAGGCAATTCCAGTTTCTATTTTGGTTCACATTCTGAATGCAAATAAATATGGCCCACACACCCTAAGGAAGAGAGCATTTAAACTGTAAGTGAAGGATGGCATTAGAATAAATATCAACACAATAATTTGTATATAAAAAATCAGATCAGACATTTGGCAATAGGAGTAATAAAGATGAAGAAGGGAGAGATGGAGAAGGAGTAGGAAGAAGGGGGGAAAAGGAAGTGTACCATCACTATACACATACTACACACACTACACACACACACACACACACACACACACACACAGGCCCTCATCCTTTTGGAATGTTTGAATTTCCCCAGGAGAAATCACTCCCTGGCCATATTTAATATCTCTTCCACCTGCACCCCCAACCCCCTGCCCCCAGACTAACTCTAATTTGATGGAGGTTTCTTGACTTACAGAAAATTATGTCATTCGGAAATAGGATCTCAACAGGCTGATTAATAACTGTGTTGAAAAGCTAAATTTTGGTGATAAACCACACAAATCTCTCTCAGTTGTCAGCTCTGCAGCCTGTAGGGTTGACAGAGTCTAGATCATGGTTTCAGCTGAATTTCTTTAGGTGTTCTGGCTAAGGAGGGCCACAAGGAAAATGCCATTAGAGGCATTCATATGTTTTTAATGGACAGGCAGAAACTTAGATTAGGAAAACTCTGCAAATCATCACTGATTATTTAGGTAAAGTAGGAAAAAAGTGGCATAACAACAAGTGAATGAAAATGCTTTTAAAGTATTATTTAAATGCAGTCCTCAATTCTTCAAAAATTTAGAGAATTAATCACTTTGTTTCCTCATTTAGTACTCAAAATTCAATTTAGCCTAAAGCATTCTAATAAGTATAAAAGACCTTGGAAATATACAAATACAATATTTTGTAAACATCATATGGCTTCACAATGTGGGACCAATTTACATATTTTGCATTCTTTTTCTTATATGTGTTACAAAATATTATTTTTATTTTTAACTTTTTACTCTTCTTTTGTTATACATTGTTTCCACCACATAAGCTTTCTCTTTTTTTTAAAGGAACAGCTATCCAAATGTCATGGGACACTGTTGCTGCTAAGTTGCTTCAGTTGTGTCCGACTCTGTGCAACTCCATCGATGGCAGCCCACCAGGCTCCTCCATCCCTGGCATTCTCCAGGCAAGAACACTGGGTAAGTGTAATTTAAAAGTTATAACTTGAGGGCTTTCTCTGGTGGTCCAGTGGTTAAGACTCCGAACTTCCAATGCAGTGCGTCAGGGGGTGTGGGTTTGATCCCTGGTTGGGAAACTAGGATTCCATATGCTGGGTGGAGAGACCAATAAATAAATAAATAAATAATACAGGTAACAAGATTTTCTTCTTCTCTGAGTAAAACACTACTACTCAGAAATTTGGTCAGGAACGAAATGCATCAGAAGATGTGAAGGCATTAGTTTAGAAGCTGAAGATGTATTGTAAAGGGAAACTGTTCAAAGCCCTGAAACATTCTGGAACTTTCTGAAAACCAGCCACTCTTCCTACAAACAGACTAAACTGTGGTTTTATCTCAAACACTGTAGTTCTTCATTGTTAACTCTGTCTTAATAGCTTACAATAAAGTCAGCAATCAACTGTGCTAGTAGCATGAATCCCAGAGCTTGGCGGTCTGGGCTCTGAACCACACTCTGCCTCTTACTAGCTTTTTGATTTTTGGCAAGTAACTGAACCTCCCTATACTTCAGTTTCTTCATCTGTAAAATGGGAATAATTCTAATGCCTATGTCATAATGTGGTTAGATTAGTTAGTGTTCATAATGACTAGGTTATAGTAATACTACATCAGCGTTTAATAAATAAATATATGACATTAAAAATTACATTGTCTGTAAGAATCAGTTAGGCACCTATGCTATTCCAGTTCATTTGAAATATGATGGACCAGGCAGAATAGCTCACATCTTTGGAATTTTGAGCTTACATTATAGAGACAAATTATAGAAATAGGCACGAAAACAGATAAGCAAGATATTGTTTAATGGAGCTAAGTGCTGTAAAGAAATGTGTGTTAAGTAATTGTGATAGAGGACAAATTCTGATTTGGGAAGGCTCCTGTGGGACCAAGGGGTTGGAGCTGAAAAGCCATGAGAAACAAGATGAGGAACAAGAACTCTTAAGAACTCAGGGACTGGAATCCTTGTCCTATTTCTGGACAGAACAGATGCCTAAACAAGGAGCATAGAGAAGGACGGGAGAAGCAAAATAATGTCAGAGAAACAGGCAGGGGTTCCACTGGCCAGGGCTTGGAATTTCACTTTTATTCTAAGTCCAATGGAAAACTATTGCAGGATTTAAAACCAAGACACACATTGATCTAGTTTAACTGCCAATAAGCTCCTCTGTTTCTAAATGATGACTGAAATTCAGTGCCCCGTTGCTTGCTTTTTTTTTTTTTTTTGCATTGCCTTATGCTTTTAACCTTACATTGTACCCTGTTTTTCACTCACAAACACAGGAGATACTTGCTGGAAGCTTTAAGTATATCTGTCACTAGCAGATTTTTGCCTCCTAATGGCTTGGTAGCTGAACTCTTCTAGCTATACTTAAAACTGGCCTTATTTTTTTCTCTTACTATATTTCATTCATCTACATTTTGGGTGATCATTCTTCTTTAGTTTTTCAGTAAATCCTGAGTAGGACCAGCTGTGTACATTAGCTATAGGCAGCTACCTACATTTTTAAGTTGTCTGTTGTGGTGGGGGGCACTAGCTACCTTCATTTTTATGATGTGTGTTGGGGGGGAACTAGACAACTTTTACATGACATACACTTTCTCTATTACTAATCTATTGTGATGCCTAATGTTAACATTAGATTGATCTCATTGGGTAGCAAAGGCTAAATATCTGAGTAAACAGTGAATATTTTCCTGAGAAGATAGAAAAATATTATCGCAGGATAGCAACCTGAAAGAACAAGACAGGGAACAGAAGAAACTGAACAGAATAGGACTTCTAACCTATGGTCTCCATCCTATAAAAAGGGTTTTTCTATGGGATATCTGTTTTTGTATCCTGCCTTGATCTACACATAATTTGAACCTGTAAGTGGATGTTCAAACTTTACATTTACAATTATTTTCCAAAACAATTATACAATTCTATTTACCCCATCCTATTTTCGATGAATTCTACATATTTCTACTAGTCCTAATCTTATTTTCTAAATTTCTAAAAACAAAACAAAACAAAAAACTGTTGAATTTTAAAAAACTGTCTTGAAATAATAAGAGAAGCATATAACATTAGGAAAACATTCTTCAAAACTGAGACTTGAGGGGACAAAAAGCCAATTCAAACAAATACCTTTTATGCAAAGTACTATAATGAGGAAAGTGAGGAACCGTAAGACAGGGCCCTTTCTTTCCAGGAGTTAGTAATGACATTATTGTTTTTAGACTCAATGTCTTCATTTCATTTGACTCTCTCTGGCTTTGTAAACATTAGCTGCTTGCTTGCTTTTAGAAAATGGTGAAAGTGATAGTCATGTTCAACTCTGTGCAACTCCATGGACTATATGTTCCTCTGTCCAAGGGATTCTCCAGGCAACAGTAGTGGAGTGGGTAGCCATTCCCTTCTCCAGGGCATCTTCCCGACCCAGGGATTGAACCCAGGTGTCCAGAATTGTAGGCAGATTTTTTTTTTTTTTTACCGTCTGAGCCATTTAGATATCTTTAAAGCTTTGGGCATAGTTTGCTGGTTGGTTGAGGTTATTAATCATAATATTCAAATATGTACTATTTAAGTCCAGGACAATTCTGTTTCTCCAGTAAAACCAGGTAGTAGAAACCACATTTTCCATGAAAAATTCCTGGTCAAAGATTCAACAAGGCACCAAACTGTGAATATCTTGGACTTCTAAAACCAAATTTTATACCAAAAATAGGCTGAAGTTAGCATTTTTAAAATGTAGTTACTGTGATCCTATCAGAATGTTTTCGCTGCACTCTGTGTCTCCAAATTCAGTAATTACTATTATTCTGTCTTCTGTGTGAGTGGGTTTTTTCTTAATTTTTAAAAGTCCTTTGCCACTTAAATATCCATTTTGGAAAAGCAATGTTGGTTAAACATTAATACAGTTCTTTGGTATGTTCCAGATCTAACAAGAAATTAGGGAGCCTTGTTTTTGGTTTCCAAGCATTTCTCTACTTAGATAAGTAAGCTGATTAACTGCACGCATGTATTAGCCTTTTGAGGTACATGATTTGCTACAGTCTCATGCCTTTTAATACCTTGATTTCCTTTTTTTTTTTTTCAGTTTTTATAATAAAGACACTTATTTCTTTAAACTTAAGCCATAGAATTATGTGTATGTATAGTGTAGTTTCCCTGAGTCTATGTTAAATTAAATATTGACTTTGCAAGCTCTGTGTCATTTATTATTTACTGTTCTCAATCTGTGGAATTTATTAAAAAATTGATAAGAATGCCTGGTGGTGAAATCCCCACAGGTGTCAAATTGGATGACCCAACCAACCCAATTACAAAATTGACAAATCTATGGGTACTTCAATAAAAATGACACAATTTGATTTTAACAGGGACTGATATTTTTTAAGGACACTTTGAGACATTTTCTCTGAAGGAATAATGTTCTTCAATTTTAGAAAACTATGAGTGTTTTTTTTTTTCTATTCAGAAAATTGCTTTCTTGTCAGGCTTGTTAGCCTTTCTGTTCTTTCTTCCTTTTTTCTAGAAGTTGATTTCTCATTCTTCTGCACTTTAGAAAATGTTGGGAGAGAATTTCAAGTATTTAAAAAAAATATTTTTAGCAGATTTACCTTTTGTGCAAAGCGTCAGACAGTTCAAGGGGGCACCCTGAGCTTTCTCACATCTTTTGTAAGTGGAACAGAATTTCATTCCTAAAGAACAATTGCTCACATTACAAAAATAAGTCTCCTACGTAGGAGCTTTTGCTGATATCCTCCAGAGAAAGATAAAAAATAAATGATCCTATAGCCTGATTAATCTACTCTCTCCCCTCGCCAAATCTAGGGCTCTCCAGAAGGTTGAAATGAAGGGTAAAAATGCTTTGCAGTTTCCCAGTTTTTAAACTTCTGCCATAGGACTGTTTTCTAATTTAGTTTCTGTGAGCAGAGGTCATATAAGAATAACAGGTCAAACAAAAGAGTCTTAAAGGTAGTGATTAAAATATTTGCCACAATTCTTAAACACAATGTTAAGAATATCGATAGCCTCAGTTAAAGGAATGTGGGGAGAGGACTGGTTGCTTGCAATTCTACACAATTATCAAGAAAACCTTGTTTCCTCTATCAATCTATCTGTTCACACATATACAGCCAGTGTAGTTTCTCAAGTCTAGCTGCACCTTAGAATCACTTGGGGAGCTTCTAAAACTCAGCACTCCTGGAATTGCAGCTGTGGAGGATCCACTTTAATTGTCCCACAACTTAGAGCAGGCATCAATATGTGTTAGCATCTTCCCAGAGGATGCTCCGGTGGGTTAGATGACACTCTTCCTTCAGACGTACCCTTGAAAACAACCCCAAAGTAAAATTATTAGGAAGAATTTTCCCTTCTAATGAAAACGAGACTTGTCTGGGGATGGTTGGTGTGTGCTTCACTGGCATTTATTTTTTCTGGATATGCAATCACTCCATGTTTTTATTACTCACCTCAGGATCATTATTAGTAGCACTTCCACAGCTTCTGGAAGCCAAGTTTCAATTAATCAGTAAATTGACAGATACATTTAGACCCTATGCTCTGTAGATAATTCTGACCAAAAACATTTAAAACCTCATCTCTGACCTCAGGGTACTTAACCAGTTTGTGATGAAGACAAACGGGCTGAGGAATGTAGATGACAGGAAGAAAGGAACTGACTTTATGCAATGTTGCATTTGTAATACTGAGGACTGAAGAGGCCAAAAGCCCAGCCGCCTCTTCTGTGGCAGGAGGAGAAGCAGGATACTGCGCATTCAAGCCGTGCCCAGAGCCCCTGAGGGGGTGGACAGGCCGCCTGAGACCACACTCTGGCCCAATCCACAGATCAGCCCTACAAGCACCCTGTTTTGGGGACTGCTAACCCTCCAGGAGTGAACAAGGAAATCTGTTACTTGTTTTCACTACCATGTGGTGCAGCTAGTACCAGTAAAGCCTTGCCTGAAATTCTCATCTACCCTCTCGTCAATTTCTATTCATTACAGAGTTCAAGGACCTGCCTTAGTAACAAGATGATGTCTGTTAAGTGCTCAAGTACTGTGTTCTATCATTGAAGATATTATAGCCTTAAATTCTTTCAACCTAGGATAGGTAAAAAAACTATGTCCCTCCCAGCCCTGCTTTCCAGTTCATTCAATACTCAATTATAAGGAACTTGCGATAGCAAAGTATCTGTTCAGTAGAGTGCCTTTTATAGTAGGGAAGGGCTGTTTTGTAACGAAGTGTCATCATACCAGTAATTGGCAGCAAGGTGTGGTTACACCTGTGTTAACTACAGAGCTTAGTAATGCATACATGCTCAGGCATGTCTGACTCTACTCTTTGTGACCTCGTGGATATAGCCCACCAGGCTTCTCTGTTCAGGAGATTTTCCAGGAAAGAATACTGTAGTGAGTTGCCATTTCCTACTCCAGGGGATCTTCCTGATCAGGAATCAAACCCACATCTCCTACCGGGTCCTGTGTATTCTTTACCACCTGGGGAGTCCAGAGCTTAATAATAACAGGTGGTTAATCTTTGAAGAGTAGTGCCTATATGAACTGAATATTTTGTCATAATTAAATGAATTTGAGCATTAACTCTGAAATCAGACTCCCTAGACTCTAGATTTCCTATTTTTGTGTGCTTGGATTGAGAATTCAATCTTTAAGCCTCAGTTTTTCCTATCCCTAAAATGGGAAATATGATAGTACTTATTTCAGATTTTTTCTTTTTTGGTAAAATCACATTCTGGAATCCATATCAAGTGCTTAATGGTAAACCTGATACATGTGAATCCTCAAGAAAATGCTAATTTATGTTGTTTTGCTGCCTTGCATTATTATTATATGTTACTATGAAGTGAAATGTTAATTGCTCAGTCTTGTCCAACTCTTTGCGATCCCATGGACTGTAGCCCACCAGGCTCCTCTGTCCATGGAATTCTCCAGACAGGAATACTGGAGTGGGTTGCCATTTCTTTCTCCAGGGGATATTCCCAACCCAGGGATTGAACGCAGGTCTCCTGCATTGTAGAGAGACTTTTTTACCATCTGAGTCAAACTGGGAAGCCCATGTGTTACTACACATAGTATTAAATATGCCTCAGTGCATCGTGGTGTACCCAAGTAACACAATAAATTGCAAGTGATGAAATTTAACTAACAGAATTGTTATTTTGAAAGCTATTAATAATATTCTTCCCTGGTGGCTCAGAGGTTAAAGCGTCTGCCTCTAATGCAGGAGACCCGGGTTCGATCCCTGGGTTGGGAAGATCCCCTGGAGAAGGAAATGGCAATCCACTCCAGTATTCTTGCCTGGAGAATCCCATGGATGGAGAAGCCTAGTAGGTTACAGTCCATGGGGCTGCAAAGAGTCGGACACGACTGAGTGACTTCACCTAATATATTGGTAGAAAACCACACACAGCGTAACATAACGTTGCTGCTGTTGTTGCTGCTAAGTCGCTTCAGTCGTGTCTGACTCTCTGCGACCCCATAGACGGCAGCCCACCAGGCTCCGCCGTCCCTGGGATTCTCCAGGCAAGAACACTGGAGTGGATTGCCATTTCCTTCTCCAATGCAGGAAAATGAAAAGTGAAAGTGAAGTCCCTCAGTCGTGTCTGACTCTTCACGACCCTCAGGACTGCAGCCTACCAGGCTCCTCCATCCATGGGATTTTCCAGGCAAGAGTACTGGAGCAGGGTGCCACTGCCTTCTCCTAACATAATGCTGAAGATGCATAAATGACAAAATGTTCTTCATAAAAATGGAAACACTGAGTATTCTCACCATCTACTGCTACAAAGTGGCAATATCACCTTTGGTAATGTTGGTAAAACTTGAATGGTAGTCAGACTGTTCAAGAAAATTAAATTAGAAATGTTAATGTTAGCTTTTATACATGTATTTTAGTGATTAAGAGTAATTCCATGAGCAAGAATTAATGAAGAACACTTAGGCATTACATTATCAGAAGTTTATGGAGTTCTATAAAGAATATTTTGTAGTTCAAATCCAAATACTAGATACAGTAGAGTATATTTCTAGATATCTTAATAAGAACATTTATTAATAAATCTAATATGTAATTTTAACATTTTGAAGGATCAAAACTAAAACCAAAGGGAAAAAGTTCTATTCAATCAAGTTCATATCAGGAGTACTCTCAAAGTCCATCAAAAAACTAAATGTATTTATTGAATAAACACTTTCTAGAGATAAATGTATGGAGAAGGAAATGTCAACCCACTCCAGTGTTCTTGCTTGGAGAATCCCAGGGACGGGGGAGCCTGGTGGGCTGCTGCCTACGGGGTCGCACAGAGTCAGACACGACTGAAGCGACTTAGCAGTAGCAGCAGCAGAGATAAATGTAACATTCCAGATGTCCAGAATCTGTTTAAATATTGAGCTATGATTATATCATACTTAAGAGACTGAGACACACACAAGTGTGACTGGTCCAGCTGATGCGAGAGGCAGAGAAAGTCAATTTCCACTGGTGAGTAGGCAAGAGTTTGAGGATAAATAGTGTCTTCAAATTAAGCCTTTGAAATATGGGCCATGGCACTGATCACAAGGGTTAAAAGTTGGATTGGGAGGTCGCAGAACAGATTTAAATAAACAGGGGATGTGCGCATTTAGAGGGGGATGGTTGAGGTTCTGTGGAGGGCTATTCGAACAGAGAACACAAAAGATGAAAATGACATTGTCATCAGACCATATAGAGCTCTTCACTGTGGATACAGGAAAAGTGCCATAGAAAGTCCTTGATTAAAGATGCCAAAGATCAGAGTCTGAGTCCTTAAGTTTGTTGTTTAGTTGCTAAGTCATGTCTGACTCTTTGTGACCATATGGACTGTAACCTGCCAGGCTCCTCTGCCCAAGGGTTTTTCAGGCCAGAATACTGAGTGAGTTGTCATTTCCTTCTCAAGGGGGATCTTCCTGGACCAGAGATCGAACCTGTGTCTCTTGGGTCTCCTGCATTGGCAGGCAGATTCTCTATCACTGAGCCACCTGGGAAGTCCTAAGTTCTTACGTACATTACCTTTAACACTAAGATATCTGGACAACCATATGATAGATATGCAATAAGCAACTGGTGAATGGAATAATAAATAACGAAGAAGGAAGTTATAAAAAAAAAGCATCATGGCAAAAGGAAAAGTGAAATAGGAAAAATTCAAATTGATCCAAAGGAGGTAGAAAAAAGACACTGTAAGTAAGGAGAGATATATACAAAAATCATGTATGCAAATATTTAGAAACAATTACTTTATTCCATTTCCAGGTGGTCAGTTTCACCAAAAGGTTTCCTTGATACTAACAAATAATTCTCCAATAGCATTTTATCAGAGGCAGTGTGTTTTAAAGTGCCTCAGAGGTAATGTTTATAATTTAAGTGAACAGATCTTTACCAGCCATGATTGACTTTTGGGGAAGGAAAAGTGATATCAAAAACCTTACTTATTTAGGCATAATATTTGACTCAGGTTTTGCAGTGATCCAGATGAAACAAACAGCAAGGCAAGCACAGTTTATGGATTTTCATTATGCTTGAGTAGGCTATTAATAAAGCTTTCTTCTGCTAGATTCATTGCATGTCCTATCTATCAATACCAGACTTCCAACATGAATGCCATCAACAATAAAAGAGTGATCACAATTTCACAACTGCTTATAAACAGATTATAAGCTTTGCTTTGGTAATAAATTACACAGATGGCCTGTGACTCTCTTAATATGTACTGTGTGTGAGGGAGTGAGAGACAGAGTTTTCCAGAAACCAGGATAAGAACTAGGAGATTCATCTTAAATGTCTATGTTTTGCTCACAACTTAAAAATGCAGAAGAAAATCCATTATATAAAGATGTTAGTAGGAAACTTCTAAGAAAACAAGTGCAAGAGTCTGATCTTTTAAATCCTCAAGTAATTATTGCGTGGTTCCAACTACAGATGTTTAAGGAGAAAGGTGAATTTGACGCCTGGCCTTTCTACATGATTCTATTTTATTACTTCTCATTGTATGATAAAAGACCAATTTTAACTCACTTAAATCCATAAAATGGGAAATTCATCTCACCTCAACTGATTCATTTCCTTCAAAGGAAGCATTTTTACCATAATGCTTTTTGTTGTTGTTGTTGGGATAAAACTGAATTCGTAAGGGAATCATTTACAGAGAAGTTTGATATTGGGATAAGGTCTCAGACTATGCAATCAAAACTAACAATAACGTAATTAAAATAAAATAACCAACATGTTCTTTGAAATTACATACTCATAGGAGGATTCCAGGATGGGAATCATCAGTGCTTCAAAATTTTATCTAAGAATAGATGACTAGGAATTAGGATAAAATTACACCTTCTAAAGTAAATTATAAAGAACATTTAGCTTAACAGGCACATCCCCCAAATTTAGCTTACAATATATGATTTTGTGAAGAAAGTACAACATACTCCTGTTGTTATCCCAGAAACAAACATTTTAAAATAGAAATTCGTTTTTATTCATGTTGGTTTTGATTGCTTTAGGGAACATAGTTTTAGTTAGATAAATAAGAAATATCTGAGGATATCTATGACTATTCTAAAGAAAAACTGAGTCGCCTTTTCTAAGTTCCTCAGTCAGGTCGGTTGCTCAGCCATGTCCAACTCTTTATGATCCCATGGGCTGCAACACACCAGGTTTTCCTGATCATCACCAGCTCCCGAAGCTTGCTCAAACTCATGTCCATCGAGTTGGTGATGCCATCCAACCATCTCATCCTCTGTCTTCCCCTTCTTCTCCTGCCTTCAATCTTCCCCAGCATCAGGGTCTTTTCCAGTGAGTCGGTTCTTTGCATCAGGTGGCCAAATTATTGGAGTTTGAGCTTCAGCATCAGTCCTTCCAATGAATATTCAGGACTGATTTCCTTTAGGATTGACTGGTTGAATCTCCTTGCAGTCCAAGGGACTCTCAAGAGTCTTCTCCAAAGCCACAGTGCAAAAGCATCAATTTTTCAGCACTTCAGCTTTCTTTATAGTCCAACTCTCACATCCATATATGATTACTGGAAAAACTATAGCTTTGACTAGATTGACCTTTGTTGGCAAAGTAATGTCTCTGTTTTTCATATGCTACCTAGGTTGGTCATAGCTTTTCTTTCAAGGACCAAGTGTCTTTTATTTTCATGGTTGCAGTCACCATCTATAGTAATTTTGGAACCCCCCAAAATAAATTCTGTCACTGTTTCTACTGTTTCCCCATCTACTTGCCGTGAAAGGATGGGATCAGATGCCATGATCTTAGTTTTCTGAATGTTGAGCTTTGAGTCAAGTTTTTCACTCTCCTCTTTCATCATCAAGAGGCTCTTCAGATATTCTTCACTTTCTGCTATAAGTGTGGTATCATCTGCACATCTGAGGTTATCAATATTTCCCCCAGCAATCATTACTGCAGCTTGTGCTTCTTCCAGCCCAGCATGTCTCATGAGATACTCTGCATATAAGTTAAATAAGCAGGGTGACAATACACCACTTTGATGTATTATATACTACTAAAGATTAGTTAGGTATTGATAAAGCTCCATTTGGAGCCTCTTTCTTTTGTCAGAAAATAGGGAAAAAAATGTATAGAAATCATATTTATATGTTTATGTTCATGGTTTTCAAAATAGAGATAAACTTAAAAAAATAGGTAACAGTGTCAAAGTTTAAAATGATTCTAGTATTATATTTAAAAATTGAGTTCTAGATTGGGTATGTAATTTGGGCTCTATTCTGCTAGCCTCAGTTTTGATGTCTACATAAGAGGATAATACTGTTAATTCATATGTTGTTCTTGTGAGAAAGACACGAGTTAAGACATGTGACACATGTAGCAAAGTGTCTGGCTCATATTAAATGTTCATAAACGCTATTATTGCTATTACACCAATGAAATATAATTTGTTTTTATTCTACACTATTTACAACTACTTCCATATTTTTGGAACAATATAATATATATATACAAAAGTTTTCTATGTACTCAGTAGCAAGAAAATATGTTGTTTTATGAGTTCAAAGTGGATATTGAGAAAAAAAAGAAAAGCTAAATCTCTGTATTCTTGAAACCACTCATATTAGATGGGCCATGGACACATAGAGGTTTTATTAAACAAGAAGATGGTCTTATGCAATGACCACCAGGCACATGGAAAGATGCTCCATGTCAGTGATTATTAGATAAATGTAAATCAAAACGGCAAGGAGTTATCATCTCACACTGGCCAGAAAGGCCATCATCAAAACATCTACAAAAATCAAAGGGTGTATATATACAGTATCCTACCTGCTACACAGACCAGCCCCGTTCACTATAGGAGAATGCTGCACAAGGCTGGATGTTTACGATGATCATCTCATCCTATTTTCTAACCTCAAATTAAAATGTACATTTTACAATAAAACAATACTTGAAATAAGGACAGTTCCATAGAATTTGAGGTATATATTTCCTACTACGTTGCTAACAACTTGACATTTTAAAGCCATACTTCTCAAGTTAATTTACTCTATAGAGGGAATCCAATATAACAATATCATACTTGTTATACCCATCACAAAAGGATCTCATGTTATTATCCCTACATTTCTAAGGAATTTCATAAAGATATTCTTTCTTTCTTTTTTTCTTGCATGGCAACTGAGATGTGCAGGGAATTATTAACTACTAAGAAGTCCTTTAATTGGACAAGATAACAAGGTTACTTAAAATAGTTGCTTCCAAATTTCAGTGCTCTAAGAAAGCCAATTATTTAGCTGGATTTTATTTACATATTTTCCCCTGTGGTTTGCAAGTTGAAAGGTGCTGACATTTTTATTTTTTACAGTGTTCTTTTTTAAATGATTCTTGAATCTAGTTTAGAGTAACTGCGTACACAGAATTAAAAGTAACTATGGTGAAGACAGATTTCCCTGGTGGCTCAGACAGTAAAGCATCTGCAAGAGACCTGGGTTCGATCCCTGGGTCAGGAAGATCCTCTGGAGAAGGAAATGGCAACCTATTCCAGTACTCTTGGTAAAGACAATGTATGTTCTTAAATATTTTTGCTCTTAATAACAGGGGAACAAATTTACAGATATATACTGATCAGAATTATAGACTATCTCTCTCTGTTTTTGCACTATTTTGTATAGATCTTTTAGAACTCACCACATCATCTTCTCCATTACTTCTCAATTTTTTGTTACACTCTGTGCTCTCCTAGCATTTTTGTATCACTCTATAATTTTAGAATTTTACTGAATGATCTGGCTTAATATCTAGACTGAAGCTTCTTATGGACTTGTGGCCTTTATCTCTGCCTCTCTCAACCTAGTGTAAAACATTGCAAATTATAGACAGTCAGTAAATGTGGGTTGTTTACTAACAGCTGGAAAGGCTATACTATGTCATCTTTTCCCACCTCCTGCACTAACGCAGAGATGTCTTACACAGCTCTCCTGGCAGATGACATTCAGTTTCTGTTTGAATAAATTCCCTGATGAGAAAGATGCTTGGCATCTTATTAAATAACTCATAGAAAGTTGTTGGTTTTCTATTTTTGTCATGATGTTCAAGCAAAATATGTCTCTCTTTGACTTGCAACTATTTATCTTACTAATTTTATTGATAGCAATACATATAGCTTTAAGACTTCTGAGTAGTATCATTTCAAATATTGAGCAGCTCCATCATAACTCAAATGATATTATTTGATATTATTATTATTCCTTTGAATGATATTATTCCTTTGTTGCCAGCTCCAGTCCTTTCCAAAGCAACCTTCATATCTTCTAAGATTGAAGGATCTAGATCTCATTTAGTTTAGCTCTTAATAATTATTCAATTCATTTACATAATGCATATTGATTTATATCATTGTTATCTAGAAGGGACAGCTATAACTGAAAACTATGGAGTGGTATCTATGTAATTCAATATCATTAATACCATTCTTTTTAAAAATTTTATTTAACTGTAGATGATCTGCATATTGTGTTATTTTCCAGTGTACAGCTTCAGATTCTTTCCCATTATAGGTTATTACAAGAGATATAAGTCCTTGTGCTATACAGTAAATCTCTGTTGTTTATCTATTGTGAATATATTTGTGAGTAGCTATTAAGTCCACACTCCTAGTTGATTACTCCCTTTCTCCTTTCCCATTTGGTAACCTTAAGCTTGTTTCCTACGTCTGTGCATTGTTTCTGTTTTGTAAATAGTTAATTTATATTATTTTTTTCATACCATGTAGGGCTTCCCTTGTGGCTCAGCTGGTAAAGAATCCACCTCCAATGCAGGAGACCTGGGTTCAACCCCTGAGTCGGAAAGATCCCCTGGAGAGGGGAAAGTCTACCCACTCCAGTATTCTGGCCTGGAGAATTCCAGGGACTGTATTGTCCACAGGGTTGCAAAGAGTTGGACGTGACTGGGCGACTTCACTTTATATACCACATCATATTTTCTTATATATCCATTCATTTGTTGATGGATATAATTTGCTTCCATGTCTTGGCTATTATGAATAGTGCTGCTATATACATTAGTGTACATGTATCTTTTGGAAGTAGAGTTTTTTTCTTTTCTGGATATATGCCCAGGAATGGGATTACTGAATTATATGGTAACTCCATATAATTTTCAGTTTTTTAAGGAATCTTCATACTGTTTTCCATAGTGGTTGCACCAATTTACATTCCCGCTATAGGAGTGTTCCATTTTCTTTACACTTTGTAGAAGTGATAACGTATGACATCTGAAGCTAGTTCATAAGGAGACATTGTGGTTCCTGCCTTCCTCTTTTGTATCATTTGCTTTGGGGAAGCCATCTGCCATATTACGAAGATGCTTGAGCTGCCCAATGTAGAGACACAAAGTAAGGAACTGATGCCTCCTGCTAACAGTCAAATGAGAGAGCAACATTGCAAATGCACCTTCCGTCTCAGGCGACATTTTGATTGCAGTATCACAAAAGACACTGTCAGGACCAACCAGCTAGGCTGCTCTTAAATTCCATAAGCATGAGAAGCATAAGAAAATAATCGTTTGTTGTTTCAATTGTAATATCTCTATTGGGATATAAATTACATATCATAAAGTTCACCACTTTGAAGTGTTCAATTAAATAGTTCTATGACTCTTATCATAATGTAATTTTAGAGCATTTTCATTATCCTAAAAGTAAACATTTATCCAATATCAGTTACTTGATACCCCATTATCTTCCTACCCCCACCCTTCCATCATTTATTACATCCACTCCTCAGTCCAACACAAGAACTGATTTACTTCCATCTCTATAAATTTGCCTATTATGGTCATTCAGTATAAATGGAATACAATTTGTGCTGTTTCTGTGATTGGCTAACTTTATTTAAAATAGTTTTTTGAGGATCATCCATGTAGTAGGTATTTTTCTATTCTTTTTTATTTAACCAAATTACATTCCATTGTATGAGTATCTTTGAGGTTATTGTGCTTCATCCAGTCCAGCATTTACCATGATGTACTCCGTAACTCCCTGTTTAAAGTTAAATAAGCATATAAGTTAAATAAGCTAAATAACCTCAAATAGGCAGATGACCCCACCCTTATGCCAGAAAGGTAAGAAGAACTAAAGAGCATCTTGATGAAAGTGAAAGAGGAGAGTGGAAATGTTGGCTTAAAACTCAACATTCAGAAAACGAAGATCATGGCATCTGGTCCTATCACTTCATGGCAAAATAGATGGGAAAACAGTGGAAGCAGTGCCAGACTTTATTTTCTTCAGCTCCAAATTCACTGGAGATGGTGACTGCAGCCATGAAATTAAAAGACGCTTGCTCCTTGGAAGAAAAGTTATGACCAACCAAGAGAGCATATTAAAAAGCACTGTAAAGAAAGCTGAGCACCAAAGAAATGATACTTTTGAACTGTAGTGTTGGAGGAGACTCTTGAGAGTCCCTTGGACTGCAAGGAGATTCAACCAGTCAATCCTAAAGGAAATCAGTCCTGAATATTCATTGGAAGGACTGATGCTGAAGCTGAAACTCTAGTACTTTGGCCAACTGATGTGAAGAACTGACTTATTTGAAAAGATCCTGATGCTGGCAAAATTGAAGGTGGGAGAAGAAGGGGATGACAGGATGAGATGGTTGGATGGCATCACTGACTCAATGGGCACGAGTTTGAGTAAACTCTGGGAGTTGGTGAATGAACAAGGAGGCCTGGCATGGTGCAGTCCGTGCGGTTGCACAGAGTCAGACACAACTGAGCAACTGAACTGAACTGGACTGATGGGTATCTTTTCATCTCTTGACAGATATTTCCATTTTTTCTTTTTCTTTTTTTGGCCATTATAAATAATGCTGCTTTGATCATTCATTTATACATTTTTAGTGGTAATACATTTTGGCGGACATATGCTTTTTCCTTTCTTTTGGATATGTGCCTAGGAATACAATTGTGGATCAAATAACTCCCTGTTTAAATTTTTGAGGAACTGCCAGTCTGTTTTCCAAAGTGGCTGCCCCAATTCAGTTTCCCACCAGTAGTGTGTGATGATTCACATTTGCCAAAACATATCTGCCTTTTGAAACTTGTCATCCTAATGAGTGTGAGGTGGTATCTCAATGTCGTTTGACTTGCATTTCCATAATGACTAATTATGTTGGTCATACTGTATTTATTGGCAACTTACATATATATCTTCTTTAGACATGTGACTATTCAAATATTTTCCCAATTTAAAAAATCAGGTCTACTTTTCTTATTATTAAGATGTTTATTATTTAAAGCTCTAAATTTTCAAGTAATCTGGCACATAATAATTGATAACTAATACAAGCAGTACTTCTACATTTTCTTAGAGAAATGTGATATTGATTATATTTTAATCAATGTGAAGGAAAATAAACTGATGTTTTCTTGAGGGTGAAACAATGGCATTAGTTCATTCTTAGTCCTGAGAATAAATGCACATAGTTAAGACCCAATAAATAAAGAAAATTTAATCAGAAATAGAAATGAAAACATAATTCGAATTAATTTGCTTGCCTAAGTCGGAGGAGGCAGTGGCACCCCACTCCAGTACTCTTGCCTGGAAAATCCCATGGAAGGAGGAGCCTGGTAGGCTGCAGTCCATGGAGTCACAAAGAGTTGGATATGACTGAGTGACTTCACTTTCACTTTTCACTTTCATTGGTGAAGGAAATGGCAACCCACTCCAGTGTTCTTGCCTGGAGAATCCCAGGGACGGGGGAGCCTGGTGGGCTGCCGTCTATGGGGTCGCACAGAGTCGGACACGACTGAAGCGACTTAGCAGCAGCAATTACTATAGTAATGCTTGTGATGATCTAAGGAAATATATCAAGCCTCATTATCAACCAGAACAATTTCCCTCAACAATCTAGGATAGAATGACAACGTCCAAATTTTCTTTTCAGTCTCCCTATTCTAGGCATTCCTTTGGTTATTCAAAATAAGAAACAATTTAGCGTAAAATACATAACTGCATTTTATAGTGCCTCTATAATACACATAACAGACTCGTGTGTTTTTTTTCTTTAAAAATTATAACTCAAACTAGGAGTGTTTTGGATGGCATAATGTATTTAATGAGTGGATACTCATTGTGGTCAGATTTAGAAACTAGATAAAGTTAAGCATTTTGCAAACCTTTACTGCCATACCCTTCTCCAGGGGATCTTCCCAACCCAGGGATCAAACCCAGGTCTTCCACATTCTTCACCGTCTGAGCCACCAGGGAAAGCCCAAAGAAAAAAAAATATGAAGTATGACTTTAAAAAGTTTTTTGTTGAAAAAAGAAATATGTCTTGTATTTATTGACCTAGTTCTTTCAATGAGATATAAACACGGGTTAGAAATGGACAGATGGCCTAAAATAAGACTGTGGAGTGAATATATATATTTTAAAGCAACATCGGCAAATATATATGTAGTTAAGAGATATGTTTTGCTACTTTTCCTCAACTGATAAGAAAGATTCTTAAAATCCTGCTGTCTTATCAAAGGGATTTAAAAATCTTCCAACTATATATATTATCTCTCAACTATCTTATTTTTAATGTAATTTATTTCTACTATTCTAGACACATGACAAAGAAAATTCAACCCATATACTTGGATGTTCCCATTGCTACACAGTACTGTATGCTTTTATTTCTAAATGGCTATTGTAAATAATAAATTTAGCTCAGCACATATACACCCACATGCTTTCAATCTAAAATTACTGTCACATATTTGGAGAAAATGGCATCACTAATTGTATTTATTTTAAATAAAAATTCACTAAAGTATTTTTAAATTTTTTAGCATCTGGATAAACATAAGGAATTAAACTTCAGAGACTGATTATATTATAAAGATTCCACAATAAGTACAAAAATATCAAAAGTAGCTCCCTGTAAAGATATAAAAGGTTCACCCTGACAAAGTATGGCAATAAATTACCCTCATTATTTAAAGAACAGATGTAAGTGATACAATACAGTCTCTTTTATATAGGAGTATGAATTCAAAAGGCAGCTCCATAAGCAAAAGAAGAAACTCAGGCTGTATGAAATTTGTCATTATAAGTGTTTTCATGATTTATTTGACAGAAATAACTTTTAAATTATTTATGGTAGAATTTTATGCTTTTTTTCTTTTATGAAGGTATTATAGTATTGTTGATAAATTATGCTCCAGATGCTTACACTTTATACAAACATTTCCTTTTTCAGCACTTTCAAAGTGCTCAAAATGTAAAACTTACTTTTACACTGAAGCATGATGGTGAAACCCGCTGTGTTTCTAAGCTGAATGGCATATTTCCTGTGCTCTTTCAATGAAGGTGAATTTTTATTGGGTATCTGATGACTGTGTGTAGCCAATCTTAAAAACACTGAAAGAAATCTAGATTGTATTTTCAACTTTACAGATTATTTTTAAATATAAAAATCTGGCAATAACTAGATAAAACAATGAGGTTTTAGTCAGTGATTTTTTTTAACACTGTTATAAGCTAGAGTAACATTTTTTTGTTCTAAATATCTTTCCACTCTTGCCATCTTTCATGTAATATTTTTCCCTTCTGCATACCATACAAATATATTAATAAATATTTAAAATTAAAATTGATAACAGGTCTAGAAAACTCTGCAAAATCTAGCCCTGTACCCTTTATCCAAATTGATATAAACTTGTGCACACTGTCTGCCATATGACTTCAACAAATGTCCATTACTTTTCAGCATAGCCAAAATTATTATTATTTTTTTTTTCTAAATTAGGACATTGACACTTTTGATACAAAGACTTTTTCCACATCTGGGTGTTCTATACCACTCATGGCTCAGCTTAGCTTAAACAGTATTTTCACTGTTTTCTCAGAGAGGCCTCCTTACCCCCTTTAAGTAAACCCTCTGTCTCTATCCTTAATCACAGAATCATATTTATTTCCTTCATAACAGTTATGACAATCTTCAATGATTACTTCTATAATTATTTTGCAAGTTCCCCTAGTCCCAGCCCCAGATTCAAAATAAGGTGCGGGAGGGCAAGCTTTGCCTGTTAAGTTCTTAGTTGTATTACAGGAGAAAGACTAATATATTTATTGAGGGAATAAACCTACTTGTATAAAATATTTAGTTGTAACTAAGACCATCTGCACTGAAATAATCTGTGTACTACAAGTCATGTCCTCAATTTCTTTCCAGTTATAAGGCCAATAAGTGATACATTTTCAAAAAATTTGTAGTAGAAAGAGTGACATTTCAGAGGGAGCTTCCTAAAAAATTCAAATAATATAATAACAATAAAATAAGCAAGTAATCTCTAAACCCTCCATATCAGCAGTTGTTTTCCTTACAAATTAAACCTAGCTTTTAAATATTTCACTGTGTATAAATGCAACATGTAGGTTTTTATCAAAATATTAAGAAAAATTCTCACACAAGTTTACTGCATGACATTCTCTTTGCTAAATGTAGTTTTTAAGAAAAATTGAAGAAAGTCACTTTTTAAAACAAGTAATCAGAGGAATGGATCCAGCTGTTCTTTTTAAAATTCACATTGTATGGAGAAGAATTTATTTTTAGCTAAGAACATGTGCTAATAACTAAGGGATCATCTTTTAAATTTAAATTTTAGCAGTGACATGAATTTGAGTAGCTTGACCACATTATCAAATTTGTTTAAGTAGCATAGATGAATTTAAAAGTTAAGGAGATAAAAAGCTCTTCATGGAAAGTCAAGATATGTATATATATGTATCCATGAAAGTATGTGTTTCAATAATTTTTTCACAATATTTAAATACAAAATCCAGAATTTAAGAAATAATCACTGGAAATTCCACACATAAACCACTTATATATAAGATATATAGAGAGACAAAAATAGGAAGTTAAAAGATATATGTTCTTCAATTTTTCTCTTGGTTTAAAAATTATTGGACTAACTGCTGCAATAAGAAGTCTAACCACAGACCATCATAATAAGTCTTCTAGGAAAACCCTCTGTCTGCCAGGATCCTGGCATTGATATTTTGGGACAAATAACATTTTTTTCTCAGTACACAGAGCCAAGTGAGGAGGAGGAAAGAGAAGAAAAGAAATCAGGGTAGATATACTTTATTTCTTATAAACAAATTACATACTGATAATTTTATATGCCTAAAGAACTTTACAAGTTTAATCCATCCTTTCTTAATTGAAAAAACTGAGACCTCTTTTTTTTCATAATTTATACCACTGGTTGTGATATTTCATATATATTCCTTCATACTGACATTTGTATAAAGGAATGGAAGGTGAAGAAATAAATATTTTTGTATATTCTCCTTTGGTTATCCCTTCACATAACAGGATAGTTTAGGAATAAACAAACAGATCCATTGATCTGTTTTGTACACACACAAAAAAGAAAAACAAAGCAAAACAATTAGTGGCTGGTATCCCCAGGTCCTAAGCATTTTTTTTTTTTNTTATTCAACCTATAAATGATGGACCTATGCACTGATTCTAACTTCCTATTAATAAAAATATTGTAAATGAAAACCTTTAAGAAACATAATTTATATTTATTCATTTATTATTTACGATGGTGACTAATTATTAAGTACCCTCAGTTGATTTAAGTTTTATAGGTTGATTTGTGAAAAATGTCATTTTTTAAGTTTGCATTTCCTAAACTGCTAGTAAATTTTCCCACCATTTTATATACATTTATTCTAATTTAAATATTCTCTTTTATAGGAAATTTAAATTACTTATAACTTTTATAATTGGACATTTAAAAATATTCATTATGGTTTGTAAGTAATTTACTTACTAAGGTTATTAAATCTTCCCTATATGTGTGGTAAATATTTTTCTCCAGGTTATTGTTTATTGTATCTTTTCTATCATATATTTTATTATAAATACATTTTAAATTTTGATGTCATATTAATTGTCAGTTTTGTATGGTTTTTAATATTGATAAAACACTAAAAAACTTTCAGAACCAAAGGCTACAAATTCATTAAAAAAATGGTGGACTAAACATTTGAACATGTGATATTTTACATACTTAAATACAGATGTACAATAAAAATAACTCAATTTTGCCACTAAATGCTTGTTCTTTAATCTGAAGGTATATATTTGTCAAGAAATACAAACTTGACAAGTATATAATTTAAAAATGAATTTCCACTGTGTATCAGGACTAGTGAATTAATAAGCAATATTGGGAAAAGAACTGCACACTTTGTTCTCTCCAATTTCAGATTAGTTCTACTGAAATAGTGGATCTAACAAGCAAAATTATTTTTAAAATCCTCAGTACAATTACATATGTGTTTTCTTTTCTCTACTACATTAGAAACTTATTCAAAAATTACATACACAAAAAACATATACATACAAATATCACATACCACCTAATATCATATTTTTTATACTTAAGAAATTGCCATATAGATCATTACAGTCCTCAACTGATTAAGTAAACAAAATAAATCAAGATTATATTTACGGCATAACCAGCACGGTCCCATATATTGAACCAGATGTAGGAAAAAATTAATCATACTTAAATTAAATATATCTTTCTTTAAGAAGGGAGTAATCTCCACGGTATAGGAATAAAGAGGACGAGAAGACCAAAAGAAAAAAAAGGCCTTCTCTTTTACCATCTAGTAGTACACTGACACATATTAACACATTAAATTATTATGCTAAAATTTAGAAAGGTGAGTTAGTAATTTTAAATTTATACTAGGACAATATTAAGGGCATTTAACCTAAAAAACATTTGTATAGTTCTTTCTAATATTTCATATTTATGTTAATCTCACTCTTGATTATAGAAAACTAACAACATTCTATTTAATATACTCTTTTTGTTAAAATATTATATTTTTTCAAATTATCATTCAAATTTAGATCAATTTTAATAACAAGGATTTTTTTTCTTTCTTTCTATTCCTGATAGCTTACAGCATTTAACTTTCTTTTCCTGCCCCCTCCTGTGCATTTTAAAAATGAAAGCCCTTATTCCCAGACTGAAATATTTGTTCTCTTTAGTAAGATTCTTTCTGGCTTCAGGGAGAATAAATTTACAGAGATGTCCTGGGACTTTGAGACTCCAACGATTCAAATTTTTACCTTGAGTATCTATTCTTGATTTTTCTTTCTTTTAAAATAAACATCCCCTAAAGAGAATACTGGCTTTGCGACTTACTTTATTGAATAAATTATGCACTGCTTCTGTCTGCAACTCATGTGAGTGATGCAAAATAAAGCAGACATAGCTGTTGGACATCATTTTAGCCCCTCCGTCTGATTGGCAGATCACAGGAAGCGAAAAATGTCCCATGAGCCCCTCTGTGAGGTCGTTACCAACTGATTGAGTATTCGCCTTAAATATCTGAAACCCAGGTGTGTTGTAGATTAGCACAACTTACAAGCACTGTGTGGAGATTTATTATGATAATTGTTGCTTTTATTTTTTATTTCCCTGAACTCAAAGATAATTAATGTCAGTATGTGTCCTGGTATCTGACTCTCTTAATTGGTCCTATGGTGCCTTGGGTGTTTGAAAATCCACTCACTTAAAGGTTTTTTTTTTTTTTTTTTTTTTTTGACTT